>JAAAKG020067592.1:0-17489 GCA_010014905.2 Druon quercuslanigerum
TGAATTTTCGACAAAAAATTTAATTACTAAATAGGAAAGATGTCTGCTACAAAAAGAAAATTATTTTTCATGCAAAAATACGAATTTTTGACGAAAAAGTGAGTTTTTAAACAAAATAGTGGCAGATTGAACTTAAAAAGATGAATTTTCAACCAAATGTTCAAATTTGTAGAGAAAATAGAATAAACTTTAAACAAAATACAAATAGTTAAATTTTAAACTCACTAAAGGTCATTTTTAAATAAGAAGGTTGATTCGTTGACAACAAAAAATGAATTTTAAAACAAAAGAATGAATCTTCTATTTAAACTAGTTTAATTTTCGACAAAAAAGATGAATTTAAACAAAATAGTTGAATGTTTAACTTTCAAAGATGTGTTTTCCACCAAATGTTCCAATTTTCGAACAAAAAAAAACTCTAAAATCCAAATAGCTGAACTTTAAAGTTAAAAAACTGATGTTTTTCAAAGATAGTTGAATTTTCACCAAAAAAATAAATTATAAATAAGAAAGATGAATTTTCAATGAAAAAGGAAGATTTTTTTTAAGTTAACTTTTAATGGAAAACATCATTTTTTAAACAAAATAGTATAAGTTTTAAAATGCAAAGATTATATTTCGACAACAAATCTAATTATTAAATAAGGAAGATGCTTTTTTTACCAAAAAAGATGAATTTTCAATGCAAAATGACGAATTTTCTACGAAAAAGTATGACTTATTTAACAAAATAGTTGAACTTTTAACTTGCAAAGATGAATTTTCACGCCAAACAGATGAATCTTTTTCGAAGACAGTTTAGTTTTTAAGAAGAAAGTTTCTTTTTAAATAAAAAAGATGACTTTCTAGCTAAAAGAAGATGAATTTGCAGTACAAAGAGACGAATTTTCTATTCATAATAATTACATTTCTGAAGAAAAAGATAAATTTTAACAAAAAATTAATGTTTTCTCCATAAAGACGAATTTTCTATTTAAAAATTTTAATTTCTGACGAAAAAAATTAATTGTATGAAAAGGTTCATTTTTTAATTTAAAAAATAAGAAAAATGGACGCTATTAGTTTTTCACAAGTAGTGATACATTTCACTCGTTTAGTATATAAGAGCAGAAAGAATCGTAAGTCTCAGCGAAATGCGTGCGATTTATAGTAGACTATGTAGTAGTGTGTTCATACACTTTCCTCCGTCTTTCTTTTTGTAATGTGCCACCGTGAAACAAAACATCGCGTGACCCCCATTTTTCGTATAGTGGTTTAGAAAAATTTCAAAGCGTATGTACCGAAATGTACAACATATTATTTCAGTTCTTTCAAAGCACTATACTAATTTTCGCTAACTTTTTGTATGTAAGAGTCTAATATTCTTACGATTTATTCTAATCAGAGATATTTAGTCTGGTATTTTCATAGTCACTGTTTGACTTTTTCTAACCGTACCTCGATTATCCCTAAATTCGTATATTTTATTTCAATTATGGATATGCGATAAAAGAAATATTAATACCAACAGTCTCTCCGTGTAGACTTAGTAAAATAATTTGTTTTTCTTTCCAATTTTTCTCTTAATCACACTAACCCCGTTATCACAGGTACGCTAACCAACCCAATGTATTATTGTACTTAAAAATAATCCAGCGGCACCTTACCTAAACTGAATTATTTTTTAGATTAGCTTTGGATGAGGTCGAAAACTATCAACGTTTCCTCTGACTTTCTGATGGTGAGATGCCGCCTCTTAGGCGGCGTATCTGACAATATTGTATAATAATAGTAGAAGAAAATGTTTCTACGCTTAATACAGCTCTGGCTTTCTCCCTGATGCTTTCTCGCCGTTGATCTTAGAGATCATTAGTCACTCTCGTAGCATTTCTCCGGCCCCCGAAAGAGGATGAGCGAAACTATTTTTTGTCTGCGGGGTTCGCGTGGAGGGTGGAAAAGGTGTTTATGGTAATCTGACAAGACTTCGTCGTGAGACGCTGAAGGTGGTCCATGTGGGGATCATTTTTCAGTAAATCTTCGATACTCCTTAAGAGGTTTTCAAAAAAGCCGACATGGTCAATAACCAAACGCTAATTACCTAACCACAACGCTGGAAATATTCAACTAGACGATGTCAAAAGAAGTATTTGTCATAACAACTATTACTCAAAAATCTTTCGAGTTTTCCATTTTTCAGTTTTCTTTTAATGGGATTTTTATTCTAGGTGTATTCAAATAACTTATGTTTTTCAACATTACGAGATTGTAATACAATCAATTTCCTTATGAAAAAATATCATGCTAGGATGGATGTGTAATTCATATGAGATTGAAGCAAATCACGAAGAAAAAACATATTTTATTGCCCGTAAAACGTATACATTAAACGAGACAATTTACAATTCGCTTCAATAAAAAAAACTTTTTACGTGGATTTTGCCAATGCCATTATCCTACACCAACAGAAAAAAGGACGCTCGTGGACGGTGTTTAAATGCTAAAAAGTGTTAATTATTTGTTTGTTCATGCAAATGTCCAATGAGTTATGTAAAAGTAATAATTGTGACAGCATAATTCTGGTAGGCATTACTGTAAATAATTTTACCATATTCCTATGCAGAATACTATCCTAAAAAGTCAAATACACATCCATATTATAGGGGGCTCCAAATGTTATTTCTTTTACACCTTAGCGTTTAAAGGCCTTGAAATACGGGTTACAATTTTTTTTTTAATTAATAAAGAATTTCAAAGTATTTTTACAACAAATAAAAGAAAATAGGATAAAGAAATGAAAAACCAAAACTTACACGGGAAATCGACAAAACCAAAGCATGACCGGGAATTTTTTTACAAGGGAAAAACTGGAAAATGTCCGGAAATATGATTCAGTAACTGGGAATTTTTTCTGGAGTATACTTATATTCAAATTAAAAGTGGTTTTATATATTTTATTAATCTAATTCTGATTTGTAACAGTGCTTTAAAAAATATATTCTCACTTGAGATAGGAAATTTTCTAAAATAATCATAATTCTGAGTTGGAATAGGGGTTTTTCGTGGAGAATTATTATAATATCTGCTTTGAGAAAGGAAATGTTAGAAATGAATTATAATTTTGAGTTTGAATATAGGAATTTTTTGAAAAGAATAACAATTCTGACTTGGAACACTGTATTTTCTAAATAAATCATGGAGGATTAAATTTAACGCTCTAAATATAAGGAATGGAATTTTTCAATTAGAAAATTAAAAAACCTGCCCGCTGCGCGGGCACATTGTCATGACGCGCTACGCGCAACCCTTTTAAAATGAAAGGTCCAAGCATCAACAACTGTCATTTGGTGATTGTGAATTCTCTTTAGTTAAAGCTCCTTCGGCTTTAACGAACACATTCTTATCACGTATCTCGTGCTTCGAACTCGATTTCGTCGAAAATGCGAACTTTTCTAGATTATGCTCAATTCTATCAGTATATGTTCAACTATATCAGTACAAATCTCCTTTTTAATAGGTAATGTAATATTTGTTTCCTTATTTGCAATTAATTTTATTCTTAGTATGCATTAGTATTGAAACAAAAGTATTTTTACATTTACATTTTACTGCAACTTGTGTCGTTTTGCCATAAATCTAATTTCTTTATAGTCAATGTAGATGTAATTTAGGCGAAAATTTTTGGTAAATAAAATGTTATTGTATTTTATAACAACCTTGTAGATATTTTTTGGTTAAACAACTTTTGTCTTTTAATTTAGTTCGTCTCTTGTGTCGTTTTTCCACAATTTTTTTTAAATTTTTAATACAATTTTTTACGATTGAAAGAAAATCTAATCATCCTAATGTGTCATTTTTTTAAAATTAATTATTTAATTTTGAATGTTATTTTTTTCGAATAAAACAAAAACTGCGTGTCCCATAAAAAATTATTCATGACAAATTTGAATGAGTTTTCGCTATTTTTTTCAAGAGCAACGTTTGTTTTTTTATTTTTGTTATAGCTTGTACCGTTTGTTCAAAATTTTAATTATTTATTTATAAGGTTCTTTTTTATGACAAAAAACAAAAACTATTCATCCTATCGAAAATTGATTAATGACAAATTTGTAGATCTTTTTAGGGCGCGCAACTTTAGTTGTTTCATTTTTTTCGTATCTTGCATAGATTGGCCGTAAAATGGAATTCATGAGTTTTCGTTATTTTCTGGCTTAAAATGTTCATTTTGGTTTATTTTTTTTTTTATTTGAAAATGCTATAACTCTTATAATTTTCATTTGATCGAAAAAAGTCATAAGGATAAATTGTTTGCGTTATCGAATACTATAAATAGCCGCACATAGAATTTTGAAATATTGAAAAAAATAGTCTTAAATATGTTGAAAATGTGCTCCTTTTTTGAATTTCCATTCAAAATAGCTGGTTTACGAACTTGTGCTTTCTTTTTAGGCCCTTAAAAATTGTACCAAAGCAGAATTCAATCTGACCAATCTTTAGAAAGTTGTCGTGCCTACAGTATATATGGACTACAGACAGACAGACACCTTTGTAAAAATCATTTTTTCTGACTCAGGAGGTCTCAAAACGTGGAGATTTGGTGAAAACCGACAAAGTGAAAATTAACATAAAAACAATACCTTCTTATTAGGAGAAGAATGTGAAAATATATTTATTAAACATTTTTTCATATCATCCAAATCAGTTTTATGGGTATTTTCAAGTTTTATATCATTCAATTCGAATGCAAAAATTTTAGCATTTTAAATTTTGGGATTAACTCCTAAAAATCTCTGGAAAAAGAATTTATAATTCTACCATTAAGAATTTGGATATTATTATTTCTGGTATTGTTGAAAAGTTAAAATATTATTAAAAATGTAAAAAATTGAAACATACAAAAATTATTTATTGAACAACAGAATTATGACCGATTTTTTAAATCGCTTTTCCCTAAATTTCGTAAAATGATGGTATTTTATTGACTGAAAGTTTATTTTTTCGAGAAAAAAAATCTGTATAAATTTAATGCATCTCATTAAAAAAAAAAATCAACGAAAAATGTTATTTTTTGTTTAATTTTTGTTCAATTTAATATTCTTTTTTTTATGGTATTAGGCATTTCAAAATTAATTTTTAAAAGAATAATGGAAATTATTCCGTATCTTTTACTTAAGTATTAGAGAATATTTTTCGCAAAAAAATAAGCTTTCATTCCATAAATCCGATAATTCTTTAAAAAATTGCTAAAAAACCTTAGGCATAAATTTTTTGTTAAAAAATAAAAGTTTTTAAATAAAGAGTTGTATTTTTTAATTAAAAATTTTTTAATAAAAAATAGTAAAATTTTGAAAGGCCTGATTGAGATATTGGTGGCTTAACCCTTAAACGTCCCCTAAGGTTTTGAAACCCGTATACTTCCCTTGGGGTCATAGGGACCCCAGCCGAAATTTCGTTGTTAAAACGAAGTTATTTATTATTTTCGTCTGGAAATTTATTTAGGTATGTTCTAAATTATGTTTTAGAATATAAAACTTTTTGCAAACTCAATTTTTAAATAAAATTATTCAAAAAAATTAAAAACCAAAAAAATAGTAGAAAAAATGGCATTTGTTATAAAAAGTCAACAGCTTTTTTTAGTTTTAATACTAAGAGCTAAAAATTTAGAAAAACATAGGCAAGACATATATCTCTAAAAGTCCCTTCAAATATTTTTTATGGACGTGTAAAAAAAAAAATTATTATGACATGAAATTGAAAATTTTAGGGGAAAAACAAGCTTGTTTAAATATATGTATTTATTCATTTAAAAAAAATAAGTAAAATTTGGATAAATTGGTATAATAATTGCTTGTTGTTCTGACTTATTACTGCTTCTTTCTTCAAAATCGTAATTTGATATGATTTCTTCCTCGGATTCATTTTCGACATAGCATACATACACATGCATACATAAACAGAGCATTTATACATGTAACAACTAAAAAAAATTACACTTCAAAACACTAAATACTTACACCCAGAAAAAAGTTTTGTTGGATCAAAGAAACTTTCTTTAAATCAAAGAATTTCTAGTTTTTCGATTTAAAAAAATATTTCGTTAATTTAAACGGAAAATTTCTTTAAATTAAAGAAATATTTCATTCCTTCAAACCAAATATTTCTTTGAATTAACGAAATATTTGATTTCTTCAAATGAAGAATTTCTTTAAATTAAAGAAATATAATTTTTTGTTTGACCTGTACATTTCTTTAAATGAAATAAACGTTTTGGTTGAAAAAAAGAGAACAGGTAAGTTTAAAATAAATAAACATTTTCTTTGAATCCAATAATGAATTATAAATAAATTGGATTCCGCATTAAGCAAATAATTCCAAAATTTTAGATAAAAAATAAATTGTGTATTGAAAGATATACATTTGATGATTTTTAATTTAAACAAAATTTTGTTCGAACCCCTTTGGTTTTAAATTAATCAATTTGAAAGCTTTTAAATTTTTCAATTTTTTATTTTGAATGCTTAGTATCGGGATGATTTATGTTTGAAGACATCAGTATTAATCCTGCGGCCAAAGAGGCCTTATTTACCATTCTTTTTTTAATAATAATTATTATAATAATGTGTAATAATTTATTAAGGAGCATATTTCAAAACTCATTCCAAACGAATTATAAAATTACGAGTGTATTAAAAACTATTTCCATATTTAAGGATCGGATTTAAGAAAGATTTTTTTTGTATTTTAAGATATAGTGTTATTATTTCTTTGAAATGTTTTCAATGAATATACAAAAAAGTTTTTTTAAGGATTTTAAAGAAATTGTAGATATTTTTAAAGAGATTTCAAGGGGTTTAAAGCTCGATTCTAGGATTGTTTAAGAGATTACATGGAATTCATAAGATAGTTAAAAAAATTCATTGAGTTTTTAATGATTTTAATAATTTTAAGGTATTATTTTTTCGGAATATTTGGAAGAATGGTGTAGGGTCTATAAGGTGTTATGATACCTTAACAGAATATAAGGAATTTTTCAAGGAAAATTTTATTGAAAAATAACTTTCCTATTGCCAAAATAAAAACTTGAAGTGACCCTTTTACATGTGATTGCATTTCTGAACGTTCAAATGATCGAAAAATTTTACTGATGACTTTGTAAATCAGAAAAAGTGCTGCAATGTTTGTTCTTTTATATTGGAAATAATTTAATATTGAAACTGAATTATAATGCATAGTTGAAATTGCAGTTGGAATTCACGTCATATTAGTTTACCTAAAATACATTTTTTTTTTTGACAGGAATTCTTTGAATAAAACTTTTCTTTGGGAACGTGTATGGTGTATTAACATTTTTATCAACTTTTTTTTATTTGTTATCCTAAAATACATTTACTTTAATGGCGTGCCTTATGATAGCTCGGGCAGATGAAACGATATGAGATAAGAAGATAAAAACAAAGCAAAAGAATGATATCCTCAATTTTTTAGAATACTTCTCGAACTACTAAAATGAGAAAGACAAACGAGGATCTCGTATCGTTATGCAACACTAGGTTCTTTTCATTTTAAACTATTTCTTTTTCAACAAGGTTCTTCAGTTTGAAAATTCATTAATGAATTATTTAAATTATAAAACTATGTGTAACTTTTTATAAAGCTATATATTACAAGATTCTCACGCTACAATCGTCTCTCCTTCATACATGCATGTATATAAAGTCTTCAAAAATATTGATTGTCTGTCAAAAAATTGCAGGCCATTAAAAAAACTAACATTCATACATTACGTGTTCAGAAAGACAAAATGTCGCTTTATTTACTCATGCACTCGTTCAATACATAGTTAATTTCACCATAGTCTGCGGTAATTACGACTGTTTTGTTACTTTGCTTTTTTTTATTTCTCATGATTGGCCATAATTTGTTTGACATCGCTATAAATTACAAAGTACCCCGCTACCATTACACGGAACAAAATGCATGCTGAGATAAAATACAATTTAAAAAAATTGCCAATTTCTGTACAAGCATAATGATGGCCAGGCAATTACTCCTACAAGGCAGACGTTACAACTTGTGACACACGCATATATACTCATTAGCTCAACGTTTGTATTGTTCCGATCCTTAATGATTATCTCTAATCAACTTATCACTGATCAAAATATCTTTAAGATTATACACTCGTCGGATGCGAAACTACCGCTGGAATCATATATATATATATATATATATATATATATATATATCCGAGACATGTGACAGCTTTTAATTTTTTTATGCAGTGTGTCGTGGCAATTTTGAGGAAGAGGGCTGTTGATTATCTACACCTTTTTTATCGAATCCCCCCTTTTCCCCTAAAATTTGCAAACATCTTCAAAACGCCTAAGATCGATAATTTTGACCCAATTTTCCCCTTTCCCTCATTTTTATAAAAGGTTTTATATCATTTTTTGTAAATCATAAACAAAAATTTAACATGTTAGAAAATAAAACTCTTTCAAAGAGATTCTTTTTGATGATGCCAATTTAAAAAATTTTCTTGCGGATTCATTTTCCAATTATTTATTTCTTTTTTAAGAGCATCGAAAAAATCTTGATAGCGTTAACTCGTGGGCCAAAATGCTCTAAACAGAAATGAAATAAGGAGGGTTTGCCACGAAAATAGGAGAATAAATTCTCCAAAATAAGAATTATGTAGCTACTAATAATAAATTCAAATTTAAATGCTACAAATTCCTAATATGTCAAGTAAAAATATTTTTTTTAACAAAATAGTTTAATTTTCTCCCATAAAAGACGATTTTTCAAACAAAAAAGATAATTCAACGAAAAAGTATATTTAAATTCTAAATCAAGAAGAATTGAATTTGTCCGAAAACGAAGAATTTGCAAGAAAATAGTTGATTTTTTAATCAAGGAAGAAAAACATTTTTATCCAAATTGCTGATTTTTGAAACAAAAAGATGAATTTTCATCTAAAATGATGAATCTTTACACAAGAAAACTGAATTTGTAACAAAGTAGTTCAAGTTTTTACAAAATAGTTGAATTTTCAGCCCAAAGGATTTTTATTTTATATCAAGAAGAATTGAATTCATTCATAAAAGATAAATTCTCGACGAAAAATGTGTTAGATGATGTATTAACTACAAATCATTTGAATTTAGAGAAATAAGAAAACTTGAATTAATTTTTAAAAGGACGCATTTTTAACAATATATTTGATTTTTGAACCAAAATAAATATTTCAGTCGTGAAAGAAAAAAGCTTCAACCAAATTGTTAAATTGTCGAGCCAAAAAGACGACTTTAAAAAAAAGTACATTTTAAACCAAAGAGATGAATTTCTAACAAAAACATTGAATTTTCCAACAAAAAAAAATTTTGCACAAATTTTAGCCAAGTAATTGAATTTTCTAATTTGAACCAAATAGTTGAAAATCTGAACAAAGTAGTATGACATTTTTTATAAAAAAATTAATAGCTTTTTTGAATGTCAATACTAAGAGCTAAAAATTTAGACAAACATAGGCAAGACATATCTCTAAAAGTCCCTTTAAATATTTTTAATGTACGCGTAAAAAAGATATTTATTATGACATATAAAATTGAAAATTTTAAGGGGAATAATAAATTTATTTAAAGATATGCATTTATTCATTGGAAAAAGAAAGTAAAATTTGGATAAGTTGGTAAAATAATTGCTTGTTGTTCTGACTCATTACTACTTCTTTCTTTAAAATCGTCATTTGTTATTGTTTCTTCCTCGGATTCATTTTAACAAAATTATTTATAATTTTTAACCATATAATCAAATTTTCAACAAAAAAAGATGAATTCTTAAACAAAAATACAGTATAAATTTTATCAACAAAAACCTTAAACTGTCTGATAAAATATAATTAATTTATAATTATAATTAATTTTTGAAGTTTTGTTTTTTAGAGTATAATCTTTTTTCTTAGCTGACGCCAAAAAGAATTTCGAATATCTGAGAGCTTTTAACTGATAAAAATATACATTATAAGCTCATTTTCACATCTTATTAAACAAAAACAGAAAAATTATGTTTTTATAAGAGTCATTTTTTCGTTACTTTTTGATCAACTCAGTTTTTTTATTTAAGAAGAATACATTAGAAAAAACTAGATTATAATAATCAAACTCTTTCTACTGTTAAAAATACATTTAACAATTTTTTTTAATACAAAAGCGAGTAAATAACTTGCCAACGAAAAAGCGCTACTGTTAGATTATTTCGCAAATATACACTGCCGCTACTGAAGTGTAACATACATTGGATTAGTGAATTTAATATACATTTGTATTAAATTTAATATACATGTCGGTAAAGCAGCGTGCGTAAAAACTGAAAAGTGCTTGCATTTCTTTAAATTTTGTCAAATATTCACAAATAAAGTAATAATCTAAAATTCTTTGACTCAATTATTATTTATAACTAAAGTGCAACGTACAGGTGGAACTTTTTCCAAAATTCGCTCTGAATGGTATAGAAATTTAACGGGGGTACAGTCGATCGTAGGTTACGTCCGTTATTTATTCGCCTAATTGCACTTTTAGATTTGAAATCGAATAGTATTTTTGCTCAACTTGAAGAATATAACATGTTTTATTCATCAGAATCAAAAATTACTGCTAAAACCTTTTTTTTAATTTGTGAAAACTGGAATTATCTGATTTTTCTTGTAAGTGCTTAGCATGAATGTATATAAAATTTAATTTACACGCTCTTAATGGCGATTTCATATGCTTGACATATCAATTATAATGTACATTGGTATATTAAATTTAATATTATTGCAAAATCCACGAAATGCCCATATGATATAAAATGTTTTTAATAATAAATTAAATCACCTAATTTAGAAAAAATCTCTTTTTTATACGGAAAATTGAATTACTGTACCGCTGTGATCCCTGTAATCGACACCCAGGAGTCAAAACTCAAACCCCAACCGCAAAGTACATGATGGACTGTCTCGTAAGCATTGTTGAAAGACGTTGCTTGGAATGCTCATTTGAAAAGAGCATCGCGACATCATTTGTCAATATTTCTACTCCCACGACTTGTCTTCAAAATGCGCTTTACACTTGTTCCGCCATCTGATTCTATTGTAGTATAGACTTGGAGGAACCGTTTTGAATAAAGAGTGTTAGAAATTTGTTATTTTTTTCAATAAATATACCACGTAATTATAAAGTTTAATTTTACTCCCCAAATGAAAAGCAAGGGCTTTCTCTAATTGCATTTGTTCACTAATTTGTTTATTTATATAGAAATACAGGTTGATGTACTATAAAATATATGCATAAATTCATATATATGAATACAACTGCGCACCCATAAGCGCAGTAATTCCTGCATAGCAATACGTGTGTTAGAACATTACTGCGCAGGTTTTCTTAATGCAAAATATTACTGCGCAGGCGGAAGTATGACATGCCATTACTGCATTTCCTTACAGGCAGTTGGGAAAACATTATGAGATAAGCTTTAAGTATGGTAGAAGTCAACTGTCTAGTCATAAGCATATGATGTGACTACTGTGCAGCGAAAAGTATGACAGGACCTTACTGTGTAATCCTGATTATTATAAAATACTACTGCGGTTTTTGTACATGGATTTTCGGATCTTTGGACAAAAATAGCTCAACAATTTAATTTTTAATGTATTTGTATGTACTGTCGAATCTGGATTTAATGAGTCTGGATTTAGGGTTTCTAAGAATTGACGTCGCTATGGGCACTGTCAGCCCCAAAACCGACACGAAATCCAGATTTGGCTGTTTTATATATTTTAATATTTTTAATTAAAAAAATGTTTTTTCAATAATATTTTTTAATATATTTTTTTAAATTACCCTAAGGTTTCCAAGTATAACATGTAAGTGCTCATTTTTTATTTTAGCCGAAAGCAACATTTTTTTTCAATAACAAACGATATGCTGCATCTTTTTATAATTTGTCAAGTATGCCACTGCTGTAAATACTATCAAATTTAGTAAAAAAGGCTTAAATTAGTACAATGACTATAATTAATAAACAAGTTTTATTCTGTCGTTATTTGCAATGATCAGTTCTTTAAATTTATATTGTTTGTATAAAACATGAGTGAAATTGATCTGCGATTATGATTATTTAAAAATAGCAGCTCTTGCAATTTTCTAAACAATCCTTATAATTAAGTACATAATTTGACAATCGCTCGATTTTTGTGTACAGATTCAACTAAAAATGTTTTGCCAGTGACTTTTTGCTGTCATATTTTTTGAAATAACAGTAACTGTAATTATTTAAACAATTTTTTATAAACAAATGCACATTTCGATCTTTTTCCCATGAATAGTCTCTGTTTTAAGGCATCAACTAAAAAGTGTTACCAATGACTAATTGTCATATTTTTCAAATTGACAGAAAACGTTAATAAATCACCGTTTTTCCTTTTTTCTTTATAGAAATTGCTTGAATAATTAACGGTTCTTTTTTATTCCAAAAATGTGACGACAGCAAAAAGTAACTCGCAGGATATCTTTAGTCGAATCTGCATTAAAAATTGAGTCTATGCATGGAAGAATCGAATAAAGTGCGCATTTGTTTATAATAATTGTATAAATAAATGTTGTCAAATTGCAAAATATAACAACACGGAGTGATTAAAAATACATTTTATATTATTCTGTGATAAAATCAGCCTATTCAATCAAAAATTGTCAATCTGTGTATTTGTTTACAACTATTGTTTAAAAAATTTCTGAAGCGCAGCTACTTTTAACTAATGGTAATTTTACATTAATTTTTTATGAATTTTATGCAAAAACTATGAATTTCAACAACTTATTATTGGCAATCATTAAAAAATTACTCATTCATTAATTTTGTTTATAACATTATAAACATTTTTTTCTTACTCGAATACATTATTAATCATTTAAGTATAGTTATTGTATTGATTTAGGCCTTGTTTTATGAGCATCGTTCGAGCAGCGGCACACTTAAAAGTTGTTAAAAAAGACAATATTTCGTTTGTTATTTTATATTTTATTTTTAATGTTGATTTGGCCAAAATGAAAAATTAGCAATTACACTTTGTACCTGAGACCTTTATAGGTCCATTAAAAAAATATATTAAAATCCGTTAAAACATGAATTGTCGATCGGTTTTTGCAGATATAAAAAGTGCTTTTCAAAATTGTGCACTCCTCTACAAATTCTGCATAACCGAATGGAACCTTTTAATTTCTTTAGAAATCCTGTGAATCCCTTACATATTGTTAAAGTCCTTGAGGTCTCTTCAAATTTTGTGCATACCGTAATAATTCCTTGAAATCTCTTTAAATCATCACAATTGTTTAATATTTTTAAATGTTAACTGTTAAGATGTCGAAAATGTTATTTTAGCTAATTTAGCAAAGAAGTTTGAAAATATTTTCATAGGCAAAGGGAAAGATGTTTCTTTTGCGAGCAATTTCAGAAAATTGTTGCATTAGTGTCATTTTTTTCAAAATAATAAATTATTTACATCTTCAAAAAAAAGCGTTAAAAACGTCTATAGTGGACACTATAGACCTCCAAGCCGACACTGATAAATTGCATTTTTCCTCGTATAAAAATTCAATAAAAATATGCATGAAAGAACAATTTCTCTAAAATCAACAAATTCTAGAGGCTTTGCTCGCGCCACTATCAAAAAGATGTAATATAAGAATTGGTCATGATTGCGTGCTTAATCCATGTGGAGTAAGGACTTGAAAAGTTATTTTTGGTACAGGATAATTTATCAAGCTCGGATCGTCCTTTGATCCTGATCTGGCTAACCACTCGTCCTGTTATTGTATCCTATCTTTATCCGTATATCCCCGAGTCAAATGTGCGTGCCTTATCTGGCTCGACCAATGGAATGGCCAAGTTATTCCCATGGGTTGGTCCACCATGAGGGAGGAAAGCTCTTTGATCAGACTATTATTTTATCGAATTCGTTTGTATTGCTTGCACCCGTTACTTTTCGTACACAGAAAAAAACTGGGAATTCACTAAACTTGCAACTTTAATAGAAGTTGGTATCTTTTAAAACCGAAATTCTAATAGAAACCTGTGGAAACCCAAAAGGAGTTCCCTTGTACGACAAAGGAGCCTTTTTGGGTCTCAACAAGTTTCTATCAGAATTCAAGTTCTAAATGATACAAACTTTAATTAAGGCTACAAGTTTTTGGAGAACACTCGAATAGAACAACATAAAGGCGTATTCGCAAAGCAAGCACTGGACGTAAAAGTTGTAATAAAAAATGGGTAAAATAAATCTACGTATTAAAATTGTGTTTCTTTGGAGGTTCAACTAGAGTCTTCTTTGGAACAAATTCATTATTTTGAGTTCTTCAGTAAAAGTGGTTCCTTGTTGTTGCAGCTTCATTAGACCCAAGAAATGTTTGTAATGAAAATCCCAGTTTTTACTGTACCTCTCTTACAAACCTAGGAACATAAAGTTTAAACTTTCTCATTGGGTTTGATTGTATTATGTAATAATACAGTTATACAGTTGGCATCTTAAGCAAGATTCTCTGACTCTTTGTAAGTGGATGACCTTTAATCTGGAAGAAATTTTCAACTGATTATTGAGAGTTCTTGATTATTCGGTCCCGCCTGTGGATAATCGAATGGCATAATGCCAAGCAATATCATAATGCCAAGCAATATCATAAAAGTCGAGAATTGATCATTCATTTCAAGATGAGATCTAGTTCTGCCCACCGTCAGAGCAATAGATGGACGTCCGATCCACCCTCTTTGCTTATATTTCTTCCTCCATTATGCCATCGAAGAAACATCAGTTCCAATCCTGAAGTCAATGTTCATTGTTCGTCTTATTACTTATTCACAATCTAAATGGCATTATTCGTTTTTTTTTTATTATTTGTATGGTGAATTGCAAAAAAGGGAGGGTCCTATATAGAAAATTTCAAGGTGGCCTATAAATTTCGGATTAAGTCAAGATTGTGATTCAGTCTAGACCAGCTAATCTGGAAAGTCTATTTAGAAACAAATGAAATTTTAGTTAAATTAAAAATTATTGACAAACTCTCTAAGATAATGTTGAAAACAATGCAATTGTTTTTTAACTTACAGATTGGTTATGACATCTATAACATGGCTAAAGTTCAAAATGAGTTTTGAGAAATTGAGCAGAAAAAAATTGACAGCCTAGCTTTTTCGGGGAAGTCTAGCCTATTTCAGACGCCAATCAGCTTTTCATGACATACATTTTGATCATTGTTACAGTTCCTAATTCTTATCAGTCTCAAACTAGAGCGTCTAGATTAAACTGCGCCAAATTTTTATTTAGACAGCCATAGACTGTTTTTAAATTTCATTAAGTAAACACGAGCATACGCTCGGTTTTCTGGTAATCGTCTTCAACGAATTCTGTCTCTTTTTAATATCAGTTCAACAAAAAAGTAGCCGTTAAAGTTGAAAAACAAAATATTTTAAATCTTGGAAATCCTATTAAAAATCTATAGAAACACCTTGACAACTTTCAAAACCCACTAAAATAATTGGAATCCTGTATATCTTATTAAATCCGTTAAATTCCTTAAAAGTTTTTTGGAATTTTTAAGTGTATCCTAAAACTTATAGATCCTACGAAAGTTGTTTTCTAAATCTTCTAAAATTATAAAAAATTATATAAAGCCGCCTTACAGTTTTTTGAATTCCTTAAAATGATTAAAATCCGTGGAAATTCCTTCAAATTTTTTAAATCTATTTAGATTTCCTTGGAATCCTTGAAAAGATTACTTTCTACCAACAAAATTGATACTCTGAATAAAAAATAGTTGAATTGAAGCAAAGACGACATATTAAAAAAAAATGTTTTTCAACAAAACTGTTAATTTTTTAGTCAGAGATGCATCGTCAACAAAATTTTTTTAACAAAGTAGTAATTTAACCAAAAACAGTTAAATTGAACAAAAACAACGAATTTTTAACGAAATAATTAAATTTTTAACCAAATAGTTGAGTTAAACCAAGTGTCCATGTCAAAAAGACGAAGTTTTCATAAGAAATAATTTAATATTTTAACAAAAGATTTAATTTTCAACTATATATAAATTAAACAAAAAGTAGTCGCTAAAGTTGAATAAAAATTTTTTTAAATCATCGAAATCCTATTAAAAATCCATAGAAACACCTTGAAAACTTTCAAAACCCACTAAAATAATTGGAATGCTGGATATCTGATGAAATCCTTTAAACCCCTAGAAAAATTCTTTAGAATTTTTAATTAGATCCAAAACTTTATAGATCCTGCAAAAATTGTTTTCTTAATCTTGTAAAATTATAAAAAATTCTTTAAAGCCGTCTAACAGTTTTTTGAATTCCCTAAAATGAATAAAATCCTTTGAAATTCCATCAAATTTTTAAAATCTTTTTAAATTTACCTGGAATTCTTTGAAAATACGCTAAAATATTACAAATCCTTTGAAAATTTTTAAAGTACCTTGACATTTTTTAAAGAGCTGATATGATAAGATCTGGTATGCTATTCCTTGAAATCTCTTGAAATATTTAAATCCCTATGAAATCCTTTTTTGATACTGGGAAATTTATTGAAACGCCTTACCGAGAGTCTTTAAAATTCCTTCAGAATAATTTAAATCCTCGGAAATCTTAAAAAATCTCTTAAAAGGCATTTAAAATATTTATAAATATTGGAAATCCTCTGTAATCCTATGAAATCCCCTTGAATCCTTGAAATGCTACGAAATTCTTTAAGTTTCGTAAGATTCTTTTGAATTTATAGAAATATTATCAAATGTTTATAAATTGTTGTATTTATTGAAACCAGTTAAATCACTTATTCCATTAAAATCCTCTGAAATTTTTAAGATCCGCTGAACTCCCTTGAAATCATTTTAAAAACTTTTTAAAAACCTTTTAAATCTTCTGAAATGTTTCAGAATCCGAATTGTCTAAACTATAGTTTAGACAATTTTTTGCAATTTCATCAATTTTTCTTTAATATCAGAAAACCTGTTAGATCTATGAAATAATAATAAATTCCTCAATTAACGATTGTGAAATAAATTAGACCGCTGTAAAATATTTTAAATAATTTTAAATTCTTTAAAAAGAAAAAAAATTAGCATTCCTTAAAATAATTAAAATCCTTGGCCTGATTGTATGTATCATGGCTTCTGAACGCTAATTTTACAAATAAATAATAATATGTTAATTTCTTAACCTAAAGATATTTAAAGAAAAAATAAAAGACCTTAAACTTTTTTAGAAAAGAAAAAAGCCATAAGTTCAACATATCTGATAAAATTATTTATTAAATGGCTGAATTGAAAATTATTAAATTTTAAGGGTAAATATTTTTAATGTAGAAGAGTTTTAATTTTTTTTTGTTATTTATTATTATTTTTTTTGATTCAGAACCAATGTATTTAGATTATTATATTATCAAAAATATTGAAAATTAACAATCCAAACAAAAT
>JAAAKG020067603.1:0-17489 GCA_010014905.2 Druon quercuslanigerum
TCGGTTTTTTATGTAAGTGGTATGGAATGGAAGTCATGTAAACCCTTAGGGGACACATTATGAATAAAGAAGAAGAATCTTAGGGTTCTGAAAATTATTGATTATTTAGAATATTTAAACGTATCCAGGATGGCAATTTGTCTCGAAAAAAGCCGAAAATAACCGAGAATTTAATTAAAAAACTGTGAATTTACTTTTGATCACAGTAAAGTTCAAGTTTTCATTATTTTATTAATTTTGATCAGATTATAAAAGTGATTTTTACTTTATCTATAGTTTCAGGGCATGTGAGTGGAAACAATTTATTATCGTTTTTATTTTAGTACAAGCAGTTTTGATAAATAAATAAAATTTCACTTGGAAGAGGGAATTTTTTACATGAAACGGGATTTTTTTAAAGAATTAAAACTGGGATTTAGAAAAAAGAAGTTAAAAAAATCCCTGTTCTAAGTCACAATTTGAAAGTTCCTTCTTTCCAAGTTTATTAAATGAAAGTACTTTAAGTAGTTTTTAGAGTAGAAATAGTATTTTTAAGAGGAAATATTTCTAAATTATAATATACATTTTTTTTACATTTTACTTTAGAAATGTACCCTTTTTTCTTGAAAATTCAACTACTTGCGGTTATGGAAGATTCATCATTTTAATTGAAAATCCATCTCTTTTTAAAAATGTTACTACTTTGTTGAAAATCAATTTTTTAAGTGAAAATGTATCTATTCCAGTAGAAAAACAACTATTTTGAGTGAAAAATTGATCTTTTATTGTTAAATAAATTAACAATTTGGATGTAAATTTTTCTTTGGAAATTGAACATTCATTTATTTATTTCAAAATGTACTTATTTTGTTAAAAAGTCGACTTTTTTAGTAGAAAATAATTTCTTTTTTAAAGTTAATTTCCTTGCTTAAAAATGTTTCTTTTTGATTGAAAATTTGAGTATTTTTGTTAAATATTCATAATATTAGTTGAAAATTCATCTTGAAGGTTACTCTAATTAAATCATAATTTATTACTTAATTTTTATTAATTTTTTTTATTTAGAAATTAAATTAGTTCTTTGAAAATTTTTCTACTTTGTGAAAAATTCCTCTTTTTATGTAGAAAATTAATTTTTATGGTGGAAAATTCATCTTTTTGGCATAAAATGCAACTTATTCCAGTTGAAGATTCATCAGTTTACTTAAAAATTCATCAGTTTGAATGAAAATTCACCTATTTCGTTGAAAATCGACATATTTAGTTCAAATTTGATTTTTTTTTGTAGAAAATTATCTTTTTCTTTGCAAGTTAATCTTCTTGTTAAAAAATTCTTCTTTTGGGTTAAAAACTAAAATATTACAGTTAACTATTTATCATTTTTGTGAAAATTAATTTTAAAGGTCGAAAGTTCATCGTTTTAATTTAAAATTCATTTCCTAGGTAGAAAATTAGAAATATGATATATTTTATTTGAAAACCTGTTTTTTCTTGAGCTGCTATTTTTTCTATTCTTTTCTTTTTTATTTTTCTGCTATTTCTTTTTTGGTTAAAAATATTTTGTTTTTTAAAATGAAAATTCATTTTTTGACCAAAAAATTAAATATTCAATATTTACAATTATTCTAGTTAAAGATTCATAATTATAATTTTAGAAAAAGAAAATACTTCAAGGTTCATAATTTTAATTGAAAATTAATGTAATTTTAAAAAACTAACTGCTTTGTTGAAAATCATTTTTTGAATTAAAAACTTAACTTCTCCATTAGCAAATTCAACTATTTTTCTAGAAATTCGATTTTTTGTTGTTTGAGAATTAAATTTTCAACGAAAAATGCAACTATTATATTTTTGGCTGAAATATTATTTATTTTTTTGATGAAAATTGAGCTTGAAAATAGAAATTGAAATAAAAAATAAAAATTGAAAATAGATCTTCTTTAGTGAAATTTCATCTTTTTATCTGAAATTTCATTCATGTTGTTGAAAATTTAACGATTTTGCTGAAAACTCGTTTTTCTTTCAATTAAATGGTTCTTAATTCGCAATAAAAATTTTAATTTGGTTGCAAAATCGACTGTTTTTTTGTTAAATTCATATATTTTGTTAAAGTTCATCTTTTATTATGAAAATTTAATATTGAATTAAAAGTTTATTTCTTTGGTTAAAAATTGTTTTTTTTTAGTTGAAGATTAATTTTTTAGATGGAAAATTTAATTATTCAACTTTTATTAATTTAAAATTATTATTCTCTGAATTTTTAAACTTTTCGTTAAAATTCATCTTTTTTAAAAATTAATTTTTTTGTTTGGAGGTTCATCATTTTAATTGAAAATTCATGTCTTTTTAAAATCTAACTGCTTTGTTGAAAATCATTTTTTGAATCAAAAACTTATTTTTTGCATTAGAAAATTCAACTATTTTTCTAAAAATCCGATTTTTTGTTGTTTGAGTATTAGATTTTTAAAGAAAAATGCAATTATTCTATTTTTGGCTGTAATTTTATTTATTTGTTTGATAAAAATTGAGCCATTTGGTTCAAATTAGGTATTTTTTATTTAAAAATGAAACTATTTTTTTGAAACCTCATGCATTTTGTTAGAAGTTAATCCTTTTTGCTAGAAAATTAATCTTCTGTAGTGAAAGTTCTTCTTTTTAGCTGAAAATTCATTCATGTTGTTGAAAATTTTACTATTTAGATGAAAATTCTTTTTTCTTTCAATTCAGTTGTTCTTCATACGCAATAACATTTTTAATTTAGTTGCAAAATAAACTGTTTGTTTTTAAATTCATATATTTTTTTAAAGTTTATCTTTTATTATAAAAATTTAATATTGGAATAGAAATTTATTTCTTTGGTTAAAAATTTGTTTTTTTAGTTGAAAATTAATTTTTTGAATGGAAAATCTTACGATTCAACTGTTATTAATTTAAAATTATTATTAATCTTTGGATTTTCAAATTTTTTGTTGAAAATTCATCTTTTTGGTTGAAAGTCCAATTAGATTTAAACTAATTTGTTAAAAAAAATTTTTTTCTTTGATAAATAATTTTTTGAACTGTAAGTTTCTCTATTAAATTTTTTTTTGATCATTTACATTCTTTAGTGAAATATTCAACTATTTGTTTGAAAATTCGTCTCTTTTGATAAAGGATTATTTTGTAATTCGATCTCGGGTGTTTCTACTTCATGAATAATTATTGTATCAGGCATTGTTTATTTGAAGAACTTACAATTTAACGAATTAAAATTCTTTCGAAATTCTTACCAATTACAAAGCATAAGATTTTTTAAATAGTTTTTGTTATTAAAAGGGATTGTTTGTGGATTTAATTTTTAAAATTTCAAATTTATGATCAGTGAAACAACTTGTAGTAATGTAAAGTCACTTAGTTTTTTAACAACAAACGTTTCTGCAAGATTTTTGAGCGTTGCATTAATTATTTTTGTTAATGACGTTGATATTTTCAGAAAAAAATATTTGTTTTCCAATTTTCTCTATTATTGAACCGCGCAATTACTGTGATTCCTGGGAAAATCAAACTAGTATTTAAAAAATAATATTTTTTATTTTTGCTGTAAATTTGTAAATGATTATTTTTTATTTAATTCAATGATAAAAATGCAGAGATCGAACGCCTTTCGTTTTGACTTCGGACATGGCCTATGTGATCAACGGCGGAGACAAACCCTCGGCGAAATTTCACCATTTCGTGGATTTGTGTTGTCAAGCCTTTAACGTCGTTAGGAAACATGGAAATCTTATTCTCCATTTGTTTGGACTGGTGAGTATTTGTCATTTTTCGACTTTATAATTTTTTTTTTATTTTCTTTTTTAGTTTATTGTGCAACTCTTTTTTAAATATATATTTTTCTGCAACTTAAGCATAATTAAACAAGATGGTTGCAGGTCACAGAAAGCTACGAATTTAGGGGAAAGTTAGGGATTTTTTTTGTTAATGAAAGAAATTCCAATCAATTTTCAAAAGCTTTAAAGAATTTCAAAAAATTTGAAACATTTTAGGGTTTTTAAAAAAAATCCAAAGATATTTTAAGAGGGATTTTAAAATATTTTTAAGAATTTTCAAGAGCTTTATAAAATTCCACGTTATTTCAAAATATTTAAAATATTTCAGCGTATTTTTAAATGTTCCAAGAAATTTTCTAGAGCTTTGAAAAATTTCAAAAAAATTGGAAATTTTTTTATGGTAATTTTAAAACTCCAGAAAAATTTTCAATAAACATTAAAATATATTCCAAAAGATTAGAATGATTTCAGGGTATTTATATAAATACCAAATAATTTTCAAGGGCTTAAAATTTTTTTATTCTTGAATATTTTAGAGTGGAATCATTGTAGGGTATTTTAAAAAAAATTTAAATATCTGAAACATTTTAGGTTATTTTTAAAAGTTCCAAGAAGTTTTCCATGCCTTCAACTTTACAGAATTTAAAGGGATTTCAAAATATTTTAAAGAATTTGAAATATTTTAGGGTATTTTTAAACATTCGTACGAATTTGAAGAGCTTTACAAAATTCCAAGTTATTTAAAATGATAAGAAATATTTTTAAGTATTTTTAAAACTTCCAAGAATTTTTCAACAGCATCGAAATTTACCAAAATATTTCAATGGATTAAAAAGAATTTGAAATATTTTGAGGTATTTTTAAATGTTCCAAGAAATTCTCAAGAGCTTTAAAAAAATTTATTATTTACAAAAATTCTTTTAAAAAATGTGAAAGGATTTTAATATTTTTAGGGTATTTAAAAAAATTCTAAGGAATTTTTAAGAGCTTCACAAAGTTTCAAATTATTTCAGAATATTTTGAATATTTCAGGGTTTTTTAAAACTTTCAAGACATTTTCAAGAGCATCGAAATTTTCCAAAATATTTCAAAGGATTAAAAAGAGTTTGAAATATTTTGGGGTATTTTTAAATATTCCAAGAAATTCTCAAGCGCTTAAAATTCAACATATTACAAAAATTGTATTATTTACAAAAATTCTTTAAAAAAATGTGCAAGGATTTTAATATTTTTAGGGTATTTAAAAAAATGCTAAGGAATTTTTAAGAGCTTCACAAAGTTTCAAATTATTTCAGAATATTTTGAATATTTCAGGGTTTTTTAAAACCCTTACTGTGTTTAAAACTTTTTTAACTAAATTTCTAGAGCTTGAAAAAATTTCCAAAAATCCGAAATATTTTCGGATATTTTAAAAAATTCTAAAGTATTTACAAAAGCTCTAAAAATGTTAAAAATATTTGAAATAATTTAGGGTACTTTTGAAGATTCTTAAGAATTTGGAATAGCTCTTTTATAATTTGAGTGGATTCTAATATATTTGAAATATTTTATGGTATTTTTGAAATTCACAAAGAATTGTTAAGAGCTTTAAAATATGTCAAAAGATTTGAAATATTTTATGGTGTATTATAAAAATTCGAAGGAATTTTTAAAATCTCTTAAACATTTCGCAGGTATTTTAATGAACTTTAAATATTTTAGTGTATTTTTTTTTATTCCAAGGAATTTTTAATAAAGTGACAAAAATTAAAAGGATTTAAAACGATTTTAAAGAATTTGAAGCATTTTTTTTTTAAATTTTACAAATTCTACGGAATTTTCAAAATATTAAAAAATGTTTAAAAGGATTGAAGTACTTTTCTGTATTTCTAAAAATTCCATGGAATTTTTAAAATGTTTACAAATTTGCAAGGGATTTCAAAGGATTTTAAAGGATTTGAAATATTTTAATGTATTTTAAAAAATTCAAATAAATTGTCAAAAGGTGTAAACAATTACAAAAGGTTTGAAATATATTAGAGTGTCTTATAAAATTCTAAATCATATTGATGAGCTTTGAAATTTTTCCAAAGATTTCAAAAAAGTTTTAAAGAATTTTTAAAAATACTTAAAACATTTGAAATATGATATTTTTAAACATTTCAATGGATTTTTTAAATTTTTACAAATTTTCAAGGTATTTTAAACTACTTGAAATATTTCAGTGTATTTTTAAAGGCTCCAAGAAATTTTGAATAGTTTTCTTATAATTTAAATAAATTCTAATTGATTGGAAATATTCTCGGCTATTTTTGAAAACTCTAAGGAGTTTTAAAAAGTTTTCAAGTTTTTTTTAAACTTTTGAAATAGTTTAGGTAATAGTCAAAGGATTTGAAATATTTTTTTGTATGATTAAAAATTCCGTTGAATTTTCAAGAGCGTAGGAAAAATTTCAAAGGATTTCAAAAGATTTTAAAGAATTTGAAATATTTTAGTGTGTTTTATAAAACTCCAAGGAATTTTTAAGAGCGTCAAAAAAATTTTAAATTATTTCAAAACATTTGAAAGAATTTGGAATATTTTTGGGTATTTTTAAAAAGTCTATGGAATTTTCAAAAGCTTTAAAAATTTATATAAGTTTTGGAATATTTTAGGAGAGTTTTAAAAATTGCAAGGAATTGGTACAATCTTTACAAATTCTCAAGGGATTTCAAAATGATTTAAAATATTTTAAGGTATTTTTAAAGATTACCAGCAATTTTGAATAGCTTTCTTATAATTTAAATGGATTCTCATAGATTTGAAATATTTTATGGCATATCTGAAAATGTCAAAGAAATTCTCAAGAGCTTTGAAATATTTCAAGGTATTTCAAAGCAGTTGAAATAATTTTGGATATTTTTAAAGATTCCAAGGAATTTTTAAGAACGCCACAATCATTTAAAAATATTTTAAATAATTTAAAATATTCCTGTTTATTTTTATAAATTATAAGGAATGCTCAAAATATTTAAAAATGTTTAAAAGGATTGAAGTACTTTTCGGTATTTCTAAAAATTTGATGGAATTTTTAAAATGTTTACAAATTTTCAATGGATTTCAAAGAATTTGAAATATTTGAGGGTTTTTTAAAAAATTAAAATAAATTTCCAAAAGGTTTGAAATATATTAGAGTGTTTTATAAAATTCCAAATCATATTGATGAGCTTTGAAATTTTTCAAAAGATTTCAAATAATATTCAAATATTCAAAAATATCCAAATATTCAAATAATATTTTGAATAGCATTCTTATATTTTTAATAAATTCTAATTGATTTAAAACATTCTCGGCTATTTTTTAAAATTCTAAGGAGTTTTTAAAAGCTTTCAAATTTTTTTAAACTTTTGAAATAATTTAGGTATCATTTAAAATTCCAAGGAATTTTTTAAATCCTTACAAATTTTCAAGGTATGTCAAAGGATTTAAAATATTTTTTTGCATTATTAAAAATTCTATGGAATTTTCAAGAGAATTTTCAAGAGCGTCAAAAAATTTTAAAGGATTTGAAAAAATTTGACAGATTTTGGAATATTTTTGGGTATTTTAAAACATTCTAAGGAATTTTCAAAAGCTTTAAAAATTTATATAAGTTTTGAAATATTTTAGGATAGTTTTAAAAATTGCAAGGAATTGATACAATCTTTACAAATTCTCAAGGGATTTCAAAATGATTTAAAATATTTTAAGGTATTTTTAAAGATTACCAGCAATTTTGAATAGCTTTCTTATAATTTGAATGGATTCTCTTAGATTTGAAATATTTTATTGTATTTCTGAAAATGTCAAGAAATTCTCAAGAGCTTTAAAAAATTTCAAGGTATTTCAAAGCATTTGAAATATTTTTGGATATTTTTAAAAATTCCAAGGAATTTTTAAAAACGTCACAATTATTTAAAAAGATTTTAAATAATTTGAAATCTTTTCTTGAAAGATTTAATATTTCTGTTTGCTTTTAAAAATTATAAGGAATTTTCGACATATTTTAAAATGTTTAAAAGGATTGAAGTACTTTTCGGTATTTCTAAAAATTTAATGGAATTTTTAAAATGTTTTGAATGATATTTAAAATAATTTTAAATATTTTATGGTATTTCTGAAAATTTCAAGAAATTCTCAAGAGCTTTACAATATTTCAAGGTGTTTCAAAGCATTTGAAATATTGTTGGATCTTTTTAAAAATCACAACAAATTTTTAAGAACGTCACAATTATTTTAAAAGATTTTAAATAATTTAAAACATTTTCGGTTATTTTTTAAAATTCTAAGGAATTTTGAAAATATTTTAAAATGTTTAAAAAGATTAAAGTACTTTTCGCTGTTTTTAAAAATTCCATGGAATATTTAAAATGTTTACAAATTTTCAAGGTATTTCAAAGGATTTCAAAGGATTTGAAAAAATTTTAGGGTATTTTAAAAAATTCAAATAAATTTTTAAAAGGTTTAAAAGTTTTCGAAAGTTTTGAAATATTCCAAATCATATTGATGATCTTTGAAATTTTTCAAAAGCTTTCAAATTTTTTTAAACTTTTGAAATAGTTTACGGAATCTTTTAAAATTCCAAGGAACTTTTTAAATCCTTACAAAATTTCAAGGTATGTCAAAGTTCATGGAATTTTTAAGAGAATTTTTAAGAGCGTCAAAATTTTTTTGAAGGATTTGAAAACATTTGAAAGAATACATATAAATTTTGAAATATTTTAGGATAGTTTTAAAAATTGCAAGGAATTTTTACAATCTTTACAAATTCTCAAGGTATTTCAAAGGATTTGAAATATTTTATGGTATTTATGAAAATGTTCAGAAATTCCCAAGACCTTTAAAAAATTTCAAGGTATTTCAAAGCATTTGAAATATTTTTGGATATTTTTAAAAATCCCAAGGAAGTTCTAAGAACGTCACAATTATTTAAAAAAATTTTAATAATTTGAAATATTTTGCGTTATTTTTAAAAATTGTAAGGACTTTTCAAAATATTTAAAAATGTTTAAAAGGATTGAAGTAGTATTTGGTATTTCTAAAAATTCCATGGAATTTTTAAAATTTTTACAAATTTTCAAAAGATATCAAAGGATTTGAAATATTTTAGGGCATTTAAAAAAATTCAAATAATTTTTTAAAAGGTGTAAACAATTTCATAAGATTGGAAATATATTAGGGTATTTGTAAAGACTCTAACAAATTTTAAATAGCTTTCTTATAATTTAAATAAATTATAATTGATTTGAAATATTCTCAGCTATTTTTGAAAGTTCTAAGGAGTTTTTAAAAGCTTTCAAATTTTTTAAAACTTTTGAAATAGTTTAGGTATCATTTAAAATTCAAAGGAATTTTTTAAATCCTTACAAATTTTCAAGGTATGTCAAAGGATTTAAAATATTTTTTTGCATTATGAAAAATTCCATGGAATTTTCAAGAGAATTTTCAAGAGCGTCAAAAAATTAAAAGGATTTCAAACGATTTTAAAGAATTTGAAGTATTTTTGTTTAATTTTAAAAATTCTACGGGAATTTTCAAAATATTTAAAAATGTTTAAAAGGATTGAAATATTTTTCGTTATTTCTAAAAAGTTCATGGAATTTTTAAAATGTTTACAAATTTTCAAAGGATTTCAAAGGATTTGTAATATTTTTAGGGTATTTTAAAAAATTGAAATAAATTTCCAAAAGGTTTAAACAATTGAAAAAGGTTTGAAATATATTAGAATGTCTTATAAGATTCTAAATCATATTGATGAACTTTAAAATTTTTACAAATATTTCAAAGAATTTTTAAAGAATTTTTAAAAATATTTAAAATATTTGAAATGTTAGGATATTTGTAAACATTCCAATAAATTTTAAAAATGTTTACAAATTTTCAAGGTATTTTAAAGAATTTGAAATATTTTAGGGTATTTTAAAGACTCTAACAAATTTTGAATAGCTGTCTTATAATTTTTGAAAATTCTAAGGAGTTTTTAAAAGTTTTCAAATTTTTTTTAAACTTTTGAAATAGTTTAGGTATTTTTTAAAATTCCAAGGAATTTTTTAAATCCTTAGAAATTTTCAAGTTATGTCAAAGGATTTGAAATATTTTTTTGCATTATTAAAATTTCCATGCAATTTTCAACAGAATTTCTAAGAGCGTCAAAAAATTAAAAGGATTTCAAACGATTTTAAAGAATTCGAAGTATTTTTGTTTAATTTTAAAAATTTTACGTAATTTTCAAAATATTTAAAAATTTTTAAAAGGATTGAAATATTTTTCGGTATTTCTAAAAATTCCATGGAATTTTTAAAATGTTTACAGATTTTCAAGGGATTTCAAAGGATTTCAAAGGATTTGTAATATTTTAGGGTATTTTAGAAGATTCAAATAAATGTTCAAAAGGTTTAAACAATTGCAAAAGGTTTAAAATATATTAGAGTGTCTTATAAAATTCTAAATCATATTGATGAGCTTTGAAATTTTGCCAAAGATTTCAAAGAATTTTTAAAGAATTTTTGAAAATATTTAAAAAATTTGAAATATGTTAGAATATTCGTAAACATTCCAATAAATTTTTTAACTGTTTACAAACTTTCAAGGTATTTTAAAGCATTTGAAATATTTTAGGATATTTTCAAAGACGCAAATAAATTTTGAATTGCTTTCATGTAATTTAAATAAATTCTAATTGATTTAGAATATTCGCGGGTATTTTTTGAAAGTTCTAAGGAGTTTTAAAAAATTTTTAAATTTTTTTAAAATTTTGAAATAGTTTAGGTATTTTTTAAAATTCCAAAGAATTGTTTAAATCCTTACAAATTTTCAAGATGTGTTAAAGGATTTGAAATAATTTTTTTTATTAAAAATTCCATGAAATTTTCAAGAGCGTAAAAAAAATCTAAAGGATTTCGAAAGATTTTAATGAATTCGAGATATTTTAGTGTATTTTATAAAACTGCATGGAATTTTGAGGAGCCTCAAAAAAATTTTAAAGGCTTTCAAAACATTTGAAAGAATTTGGAATATTTTGGGTATTTTTAAAATTTCTAAGGAATTTTCAAAAGCTTTAAAAATTTATATAAGTTTTGAAATGTTTTAGAATAGTTTTAAAAATTGCAAGGAATTTATACAATCTTTACAAATTCTCAAAGTATTTCAAAGGATTTGAAATATTTTATGGTATTTCTGAAAATTTCAAGAAATTCTCAAGAGCTTTAAAAAATTTCAAGATTTTCAGATTTAAAAAGATTTTAAATAATTTGAAATATTGTCTTTTTTTTAAATTATAAGGAATTCTCAAAATCTTGAGAAAATTTTAAAAGATTTAATATTTCTCTTTATTTTTAAAAATTATGAGGAATTTTCAAAATATTTAAAAATGTTTAAAAGGATTGAAGTAGTATTGGTATTTCTAAAAATTCTATGAAATTTTTAAAATGTTTACAAATTTTCAAGGGATTTCAAAGGATTTGAAATATTTTAGGGTATTTTCAAAAATTCAAATAAATTTTCAAATGGTTTAAACAATTTCAAAAGATTTCAAATAATATTCAAATATTCAAAAATATTCAAATATTCAAATAATATTTTGAATAGCTTTCTTATATTTTTAATAAATTCTAATTGATTTAAAACGTTCTCGGCTATTTTTTAAACTTCTAAGGAGTTTTTAAAAGCTTTCAAATTTTGTCAAACTTTTGAAATAGTTTAGGTATCTTTTAAAATTCCAAAGACTTTTTAAAATCCTTACAAATTTTCAAGGTATGTCAAGGGATTTAAAATATTTTTTTGCATTATTAAAAATTCTATGGAATTTTCAAGAGAATTTTCAAGAGCGTCAAAAAAAATTTAAAGGATTACAAAAAATTTGAAAGAATTTGGAATATTTTTGGGTATTTTAAAAAATTCTAAGGAATTTTCAAAAGCTTTAAAAATTTATATAAGTTTTGAAATATTTTAGGATAGTTTTAAAAATTGCAAGGAATTTTTACAATCTTTACAAATTTTCAAGGTATTTCAATGGATTTGAAATATTTTAAGGTATTTTTAAAGATTACAAGCAATTTTGAAGAGCTCTCTTTTAATTTGAATGGATTCTCATGGATTTGAAATATTTTATGGTATTTCTGAAAATGTCAAGAAATTCTCAAGAGCTTTAAAAAATTTCAAGGTATTTCAAAGCATTTTAAATATTTTTGGATATTTTTAAAAATCACAAGGAATTTTTAAGAACGTCGCAATTATTTAAAAAGATTTTAAATAATTTGAAATATTGTCGTTTTTTTTTAAATTATAAGGAATTCTCAAAATTTTTCGGTATTTCTAAAAATTCCATGGAAGGATTTCAAATATTTTAGGATATTTAAAAAAATTCAAATAAATTTTCAAAAGGTTTAAACAATTTCAAAAGATTTGAAATATATTAGAGCGTCTTATGATATTCCAAATCATATTGATGAGCTTTGAAATTTTTCAAAATATTTCATATAATTTGAAATATTTTGGGGTTTTTAAGAATTATAAGAAACTGTCAAAAGCTTTAAAAATATTTAATAGATTTGAAATATGTTACGATTTTTGTAAAGATTCCAATGGATTTTTAAAATGTTTACAATTTTTCAATATATTTTCAAGCATTTGAAATTTTTAGGGTATTTTTAAAGACTCCCAACAAATTTTAAATAGCTTTCTTATAATTTAAATAAATTCTAATTGAATTGAAATATTCTCGGCTATTTTTGAAAACTCCAAGGAATTTTTTAAATCCTTATAAATTTTAAAGGTATGTCAAAGAATTTGTAATACTTTTGTGTATTTTAAAAAATTCTAAGGAATTTTCAAAAGCTTTAAAAAATTTATATAAGTTTTGAAATATCTTAGGATATTTTAAAAAATTGCAAGGAATTTTTACAATCTTTACAAATTCTCATGGTATTTCAAAGAATTTGAAATATTTTATGGTATTTCTGAAAATGTCAAGAAATTCTCAAGAGCTTTAAAAAATTTCAAGCTATTTCAAAGCAGTTGCAATAATTTTGGATATTTTTAAAAATCCCATGGAATTTTTAAGAACATCACAATTATTTAAAAAGATTTTAAATAATTTGAAATATTTTAGGGTATTTTAAAAAATTCAAATAAATTTTTAAAAGATTTAAACAATTTCAAAAGGTGTGAAATATATTTAAGTGTCTTATAAAATTCCAAATCATATTGATGAGCTTTGAAATGTTTCAAAATATTTCAAATATTTTTTAAAGAATTTTTAAAAATATTTAGAACATTTAAAATTCTTAAAATGTTTAAAAATTTGCAAGGTATTTTAAAGGATTTTAACTATTTTAGTGTATTTTTAAAGACTCCCAAGAAATTTTGAATATTTTTCTTATAATTTAAATAAATTCTAATTGATTTGAAATATATTTGAAATAATATAATAAATATCTTGGCTATTTTTGAAAATTCTAAGGAGTTTTTAGAAGTTTTCAAATTTTTTTTAACTTTTGAAATAGTTTAGGTATTTTTTAAAATTCCAAGGAATTTTTTTAATCCTTACAAATTATCATGGTATGTCAAAGGATTTAAAATATTTTTTTGTATTGTTAAAAATTCCGTGGAATGTTCACGAGCGTAAGATAAATTTGTAAGAATTTCGAAAGATTTTAAATTTTCAAGGTATTTTAAAGGATCTGAAATATTTTAGGGTATTTTTAAAACTTTCAAGGAATTTTTAAGAGATTTACAAAATGTCAAAAGATCCGAAACATTTTAGTGTATTTAAAAAAATTCCAAGGAATTTTGAAGAACGTCAAAAAAGTTTCAAAAGAATTTCAAAACATTTTAAAGAATTTGGAATAATTTCAGGGATTTTTAAAAATTCTAAGTAATTTTCAAAAGCTTCAAAAATTTGTATAAGTTTCGAAATATTTTAAGGTATTTTGAAAGATTACAAGAAATTTTGAATAGGCTTCTTATAATTTTATTCGATTCTCATAGATTTAAAATATTTTTGGATATTTTTAAAAGTTCCAAGAAATTTTTTAAAAAGTCACAATTATTTAAAAGGATTTTAAATATAAGTTTCAATATTTTCGGTTATTTTAAAAAATTATAAGGAATTCCAAAGGCATGAAAAATGTTTAAAAGGTTTAAAATACTTTAGGGTATATTATAAAAATTTAAAGGATTTTTTAAGATGCCTAAACATATTCCAGGTATGTAAAAGGATTAAAAATATTTTAGTGTATTTTGTAAAAAATCCAAGTAATTTTTAAGAACTTTCAAATTTTTTTAAAATTCATCTTGAAGTCTGTTAAACTGACCTTGTATTTACAGGCATTTCATCAAATCCTTTCAAACTTCCTTGTTTTTTAAAAAACTTATTTAAAAAATTGCTGAATTACCACCAGATGTATTAAACTCTTTTAAATTTAGGGAAAATGTCGAATCAGTAAATTTCGAAAACAAATTTTTGCAGCCTCTCTGTAAAAGTACATATAAATTCCACAATTCGCATCGAGTTAAATTTAAATCAGCAGAATATATTATGAAAATACAAGAATCACAACGGAAGGACTCGTCAGAAATTTTATCAGACTGCGGCCCCCTGCAGATTGCCTCTTATCAGAACGAGCCGCGCTCAACAAGTCTGCTTTTATGTCACTCTAATTGCATTTTGTACAAAAAAAAAAACCCTTTATTACTCTTAATAGTAGAAGTCTTACTCCCAGCGACAAATATAACTTTGAGCATCTCTCTCTCCGCACTCTTATTAATTAGCCGCGATAAATTCAGTCCTTAATATCTTATCTACCCTCTGCTCCTCAATTATCTCAGCTATTATATTTCAAGAAATCTCCTTATATTTTTGTTTTATTTTGTTTTGTTTTGTTAAGTTCAAAGCAATTGAGATTCTGAAATCAGGCAAAAAATCGTGGAAAATTTTGAAGATTTAGTTAATTCCGGGAGGAAATCGATTCAGGATGAACGAATACGTGAATTTGAGGAGAAACGAGTACGCTAATTTTCAGATGACCTCTTCTGGAATTCCGGGAGTTACGATGGATGCTGTGAGTTATGTGCAAAAGGCTCTTCTTCCTGGAGAAACGAATCACGAGGCCGCTGCAAGTTTTGCTAGGATGATTGAGAGCTCTCTGAAAAGCTGGTTCACTCAGTTCAATTTTTTCCTGCACAATTTGGCACAGCTCAGGTTCTCGGGCGAACACAACGACGGCGAGCTTTTGTCTTTTATTCCCCGAACCTACACGTAAGTTATTTATTTTTTATTTTCTAGGCTACGAGGCCTCAAATTACGGACGAAAATATTTTGATTTTTGCCGGCAAATTTATATAAATTCAATTCAGAAGGCTCTAAATTTAGTATATTTTAATTAAAAACATTTGCATTTTTGACCCAAACATAAAAATATTCAAGAGACAAGTTTATTTTTAACAGTATAGTTGAAAATTATCAACCGAAAAATTTATTTTTCAACCAACAAGATCAATTTTTAACTAAAGTGGTGAATATTTATGAAAAAATTAATTTTAAAGAAAGTAATTTAACTGTCAACAATTCAGGTGAATTTTCTAACAAAAAAAAGAGTAATTCTACACAAAAAATAATTTATATTTCAACAAAATTTTTGAATCGTTCATTAAAATAGATTATGTTTCCAGCAGTTTCATTTTTGCCCGACAAAATATTAATTTTCTTCCAAGAGAGATGAATGTCAAACCAAAAGGACAAATTTTCAACAAAAGAGGCGAAAATTCTACTAAGAAAATTTTTTCAGCCAAAAAAGAAGACTAATTGCAATAAAACTATTGAATTTTCAAAGAAAAAAGATCAACTTTCCACCTGAAAATATGAAATTTTTGACAAAAAAATTTATTTTTCACCCTAATAGTTGAATTATAACTCAAAACGATGAATTTTCAACAAAATAGTTGAATTAATAAAAAATGGTTTTTTGGACTTGATTAAAAAGACACATTTTCTGTAAAGCCGTTTAATTTTTATCACGAAAACATGACTTTTCAACAAAAAATTTAATTTTGAACTAAATTGATAAACTTTTGAATAAAAAAGAGTAATTTTCAACAATTTTGAAAAAGAAAAGCTTTTTTGACTAAAAAAGAAACAAATGTTGACCAAATTGTTGGATTTTGAAGGAAAAAACGACTTTTATACAAAATAGTTTGAATTTTCAATCAGATTGTTTAATTTTCAAACTAATCTGTTACCAAAATAGTTGAATTTCTTTCCAAAAAGACGAATTTTTTTTAAAAAAAGCTTAATTTTTAAAACAAAAAGACAAATTTATTAGAAAAACTTCCATTTTTAAGCTAAAAAGCTTTTTCAAATAATAAAGAAAAAATGTTAACCAAATTGTTCAAGTTTTTAAAACAAAACGACGATTTTTCTGCAAAACAGTTGAATTTTTAATCCGAAAAGACGATTTTTCTACAAAAAAAAACTATATTTTCATTTTTTTAAATATGAATTTTTATCAAAAATGTTAATTTTCAATTTAAAAAAAAGCTTTTTTAGTCAATAAAGAAAAAATTTCGACTACATTAATGAATTTTAAAGCCAAAAAGACGGCTTTTGTACAAGACAGTTAAATATTCGATAAAATAGCTCAATTAAAAAAAAACAACTAACTTTGACCTAAAACGTTTAATATACAACTAAATAATTTAATTTCCTACCAAAATAGTTGAATTTCAGTTTAAAAACACAACTTTTCTTTTAAAAAAACGCTACATTTTCATCCCAAAAATGAATTTTTATAAAAAAATTGTTCATGTTTAACCAACATGATGAATTTTCTTCCAAAAGAGATAAATTTTCAAACAAAAATTAGGAATTCTTAACCAAAAAATCTTTTTTAATGAAGAAATAAAAAAATGGCGATCCAAATTTTTGAATTTTTAAACGAAAAGACAAATATTATACAAAACAGTTGAATTTTATTCAAAAAATAAAATAAAAGAGAAACCAAAAAAATGGAAAAGCAGGAAATTTCACAACTTTTAGCAGTATAAAAGCAGCAGGATGCATTATAAAAATAAAAATTTTTAATAGAGTTTCAGGAATTTGAAACATTATAAAGTATTTTTAAAAATTCCTAGGAATTTTCGAGAGCGTGACATAATTAAAAAAAATTTGAAATATTTTAGAGTATAATTAAATATTCTAATAAATTTTCAAAACTTTTACCAAATTTATGGATATTTCCAAAAATGAAAAATATTTTCTTGTATTTTTGAAATTCCCAAGGAATATTCAAGAGCTCTACAACATTTTAAAAGATTTGAAATATTTTAGGATACTTTAAACTTAAACTTACTAAAGTACTGAACTAAACTTAAAATAAACTTTCCTTCTGAAAATATTAAATTTTTGACAAAAAAAAAGTTAGTTTTCACACTCATAGTTGAATTATAATTCAAAACAATGAATTTTCAACAAAATAGTTGAATTAAACAAAAAAAAGTATATTTGAGCTTGATTAAAAAGACGAATTTTCTGAAAAGCAGTTTAATTTTCATCCCGAAGATATGAATTTTTAACAAAAAATTTAATTTTGAACCAAATTGATAAACTTTCAAATAAAAAAGAGAAATTTTGAACAAAACAGTTCAATTTTTAAAAATAAAAGGTTTTTTGTCTAAAAAAGAAACAAATGTTGACCAAATTATTGGATT
>JAAAKG020067614.1:5894-17488 GCA_010014905.2 Druon quercuslanigerum
CAAATAAATTTTATAAATGTTTGTTCTGAAAAAGGATCTACTCACTTCGTTTTACTAGGAATCGAACCATGGAACTTTTGATTACCGGCAGAGTGTTTTCTCATTAAGCCATTAAAGAGATCGAAAGAAGAATTATTTTTTCAGAAATACACGCTATTTCAAGCCGGGTGTTACACTTATGATATGATTAATTTAAAGGAATCTGTATTATCGTCCGAGACAGTTATCATCCATCAGAGTTGATAGCATTCCACAATCCTTGAAATTAGAAATCAACACTATTGAACAAGTTAACTCTTTAAATAAAAGAAAAAACTGAACGTCATTTCTGACTAGAAACAAATAAATTTTATAAATGTTTGTTCTGAAAAAGGATCTACTCACTTCGTTTTACTAGGAATCGAACCATGGAACTTCTGATTACCGGCAGAGTGTTTTCTCATTAAGCCATTAAAGAGATCGAAATAAGAATCATTTTTTCAGAAATACACGCTATTTCAAGCCGGGTGTTACATTTATGATACGAGTAATTCAAAGGAATCTGTTTTATCGTCAGAGACAGTTACCATCGATCATAGTAGATACCATTCCACAATCCTTAAAATTAGAAATCAACGCTATTGAAGAAATTAACTCTTTAAGTAAAAGAAAAAACTTAACGTCATTTCTGACAAGAAAAAAAAAAATTTTTGAAATGTTTGTTCTGAAAAAGGATCTACTCACTTCGTTCTACTAGAAATCGATGGAACTTCTGATTACCGGCAGGATGTTATCTCATTAAACCATTAAAGAGATCGAAAGAAGAATCTTTTTTGAGAAATGAACGGTATTTTAAGCCAGGTGTTACATTTATGATACGAGTAATTCACAGGAATCTGTATTATCGTCAGAGATAGTTACCATCGATCATAGTAGATACCATTCCACAATCCTTGAAATTAGAAATCAACACTATTGAAGAAGATAACTCTTCAAATAAAAGAAAAATACTTAACGTCATATCTGACTGGAAAAAATAAATTTTTTAAATGTTTTTTCTGAAAAAGGATCTGCTTACTTCATTTCACTGGGAATCTAACCATGGAACTTCTGGTTACTGGCGAGTGCTTTCCATTAAGCTATTACAGAAATCGAAAGAAAAATAAAATTTCAGTCCAACAGGACGATTTTTCAATTAATCGCTAAATTTTGGACCAAAAAAGATGACTCTAGCAAAATAGTTGAATTTTAAACAAAATAATTAAGCGCTTAAAAAAATATATGAATGTTTCACTAAATATACGCATTTGCAACCGAGATTAGTAATTTTCTTACAAAAGACGAATTTTTAACATAAGACATGAAATTCCAATCAAATAGTTAAATTTTCAACTAGAAATGATACGTTTTCAACCCTTTAAGGTCAACGAAAAAATACGAATTTAAACAAAATATAAGCAGCGTAATCCTCAAATAAAAAATAAGTTTTCAGGAAACTAAATTTCAGCACGCTACTTGTCTAACAAAGTTTTTTTTTTTACAAGTAGAAAAATTGACATTTTTTCAAATTTGTTGAGCAAGTTTATTTAAGAAATTACATAAATCATGTTTTCAAATTGCGGAAAATGTAAAAAGAAATTCGAATTTTAAATTCTGCTCTCGTCTATTCTCAGAAAGCGGAAGATTTTTCTTCTTCGGTCTCTTCTATGGAAAATAAATATATGATTTGAGTAAAAAGGGAATATACAGAATTCCGGGTGAATTTGAACAAATTGAAGTAAATTTAAAAAAGAACTAAAAAAACCAGAATTAAAAAAATTCTTTCGAGTTCAGAGGACTTTCCGGGAAATGAAAAGTTCTTGATAAAATTTATCAAGATTCTCTGTGAATTAAAAAAATTGTAAGTGAATTGAAAATGATTTAAACATATTCTAAAAATTTATTAAATTCATTAATTTTTAAGTGAATTTAGAAAAACTCGAAGGAATTTAAATCATATTGATGAAATGACAAATCCACTGAGATGAGTAGAATTGAGTGAATTTGGAAGCATTTAAAAGAGTTTAAAGAGAATTCAAATATATTCAGAGAGAATTGAAAAAAAATGAGAATAAATGAATAATAATGCAGGTTAAATTCCAAACGAATAATTTAAAGGAATTTAAGGGAATACAATGAATTTTATAATAATTCGATGAAATCCACAATAATTCAAGGTGAATTAAAAAAAATCAAATATATTGAAAACAATTTATAAGTATTTAGAGAATTCATTATACATACTGCAGTGTAAATTTAAAAAAAGATTAAAAAATCTATTGAATTTAGTAGAATAGAGAGAACTTGCATGAATTGAAAATAATTGAGGATTTTGAAATATTAAAATAAAAAAGAAATCAATATAAAATAGTAAGAATTCAGGGTGAATTCTAAATGTTAAAAAAATTCATAAATCTAAAATATTTAATTAATTTCAGTTAAATTTCTAATAAATTTATGAGAATTCAAGAGAATTTAATACAATTTGATATAAGTTATATGAATTAAATATAAATTAAAAATGATTCAAGGGAATAAATACAATGAATCAAATAGTGAGTTATAAAAAATTTTAGGTTAATGAGAAAATTTCGATGAAGTTTATAAAAATTCATTGAACTCATTAAATTTTGAGTGAATTTAGAAAAATTCGAAAAAATTTAAAATAATTTTATTAAAATTAAAAAACCAAAGTACTTATGAAAATATACTGAATTGACTACAATTTGAAGAACATAGAAGAATTTAAAATAATTGAGGATAATTAGAACGAAAGTTTATGAAGAACAAAAAAGAAAACATGAAGTAATAAGAATTCAGGAGCAATTACAAATAGCTAAAAATTATTTGAATAATTCCCTAAATTAAATAAATTTTTCAGTCTAACATATTTTAGTGATTTCCGTCACATTGTAGTTAATTGAGTAGAATTCATGGCAATTCAAGACAATTGGATGAAATTCATACGAATTCAAGATGAAATAAAAATAGTTCAAGGGGATTCAGAAGAGTTTTTTTAAATTCCTAAAAATTGATAGTGATTGACCAATTTCAAGATAATGTTTCCCTAAAACAGAAATCTGACTGAATCTGTAAAGCCTTCTAGTCTAATAAAAATAAACAATCTGAGTGTTCTAGAGAATGATAAACTTAAAAAAAATATAATTTTAAAGCTTTTTTTAAATGTTGCTAAATTTCTTTTTATTTTAGCTGTCATACTTTGCACATACATTCAAGCAATAAATTACACATTGACTGTGAAACTCATCCTGGATAAAATGATACTTTTCGAGTTTGTTTTGAGACTAGAGATTTCTAAGAATGCTGGAAACCAATCTGATGATTCAAACTTGGCTAAAAATAAGCTGCTTTCAGATTCAGATTACGCCACGGAAATTCAAAGCTTTTTGGAGAAGTTTTAGAGTCGAAGCAAAGACTTTCTATAGGTTAAAGAATTTCAGAGTTGCTGTGAAAAGTTCTGCAACATCTTTCCTTCTGAAGTTACAGGAAAGTCAATCTTTTTAGAAACATAATGCATTTTCATGCCAGTAATAATAAAACGTCAAGAGTACAATAGATTTTTATTTTATCTCAATTTATCGATAAACTATAGGAAAAGTTTAGAGATTTTTTTTAAACTTTGAGTGAAAGCTCTTTTCTTGGTTCTTATTCAGATCGTTGATCAGTGCAAGTCAAGGAAAAGTCAATGATTTTTAAAACAAAAGCAAAAGTCAAACATTTTCTATAAAAAGTACTTCATGTAAGAGTTTTGACATTTTTATGGATATTTTAAAAGATTTTAAGAAATTTGTAAAAGATTTCAATAAGGTGAGGGGATTCCAATGGATTTAAAAAAATATTTTAGGGTATTTTAAAAAATTAGAACGAATTATCCAGAGCATTAAAAAGTTTTAAGGGATTTAAAAATATTTAAAAGGACTTAAAATATTTCAGAATATTTTAAAATATTCCAAGCATTTTCTAAATATGTAATTCATTTTAAGAGTTTATTATGATTTTAAAGAATTTTGCGTATTTCTAAATATTTCAAAGAATTTTACATCTTTAAGGGTATTTTAAAATATTCTAAGGCATTTTAAAAGATTTACAATTGTTTATTCTGTGATTAACTTTAAGAGATCAAAAAGTTTTCGAGGGTTTTTTTTAAGCAGTTTTTTTCGAATTTCAGAACATATGAAGCAATACAAATACAAATAATAATCAATAAAAATAAAAATATTCCAAAGAAATTTTAAAAAATGTAGATTTCATTTAATTCAAGGGATTTAAAAAAATTTACAGATTTTTATAAAATTTTCAGAATTTCATGCAGAAATATTCCAAAGAATTTAAAACATTTTAGAACATAAAAAAATGCAAGAAAATGTTTCAAGGAATTTGTGAAAGCTCTGAGAAATTTTAAAGGATTTCTAAAGATTTTGAATAATTTGGGGGTTTTTAGAAGATTCCAACAAATTTTTAGTTGATTTAATTAATTTAATGTTATTTCAAAGAAACTGAAATATGCTACAATATTTCAATAGATTTCAACGAAAATTTAAACGATTTTAATCATTGAAAGATTTTTCAAATTTTTCTTGAATATTTGAGAGTATTTAAAAAGATTCCAAAGCATTTAAAGATATATCAATTAATTGCAGGAATTTCTAATGATTTAAAAGAATTCCTGGTATTTACAAAAATGGTATGAAATTTTCAAAAGCTTTTACAAGTTTCAAGGAATTTCAAAATATTTCAAAGAATTTGAAATATTTTAGGGTATTTTAAAATATTCCAAGGCATTTTCAAAATATTTACAATTTTTTAAGGATATGATTAATTTTAAGAGATTAAAAAGTTTTCGAGGGAGTTTTTAAAGAGTTTTTTCGAATTTCGGAACATATGAAGCAATAGAAATAAAAATAATAACCCATAAAAATAAAAATATTCCAAAGGATTTTCAAAAATGTACAGATTTCATTTATTTCAAGGGATTTAAAAGAATTCACAAATTTTTATTATATTTTCAGGATTTCATGCAGAAATATTTTAAAGAATTTATAAAATTTTAAGGACATACAAAAATGCAAAAAAAGATTTCAAAGAATTTGTGGAAGCTCTGAGAAATTTTAAAGGATTTAAAAAGATTTAACATAATTTGGGGTATTTTAGGAGATTCCAACAAATTTTCAGTTGATTTTAATAATTTAATATTATTTCAAAGGAAGTGAAATATGCTACAGTATTTGAATAGATTTCAATAAAAATTTTAATGATCTTAATCATTGAAATGGATTTCAATTTTTTTGAATATTTGAGAATATTTAAAAGGATTCCAAAGGATTTAGAGGTATATCAATTATTTGAAGGAATTTCTAATTATTTAAAAAAATTGCTGGTATTTAGAAAAATGCTATAAAATTTTTAAAAACTTTTACAAGTTTTAAGGGATTTCAAAGTATTTTAAAGAATTTGAAATATTTTAGAATATTTTAAAAGATTCCAAAGATTTTATAAATATATAATTCATTTAAAGGGATTTATTATGATTTTAAAGAAATTTGCGCATTGAAAAAGAATCCATGCAATTTTAAAGAGCTTTTGAAAGTTTCAAAGGATTTCAAAATATTTCAAAGAATTTTGCATCTTTAAGGGTATTTAAAAATATTCTAAGGAATTTTCAAAAGATTTACAACTGTTTAAGGATGCGATTGATTTGAACAGATTAAAAGGTTTTCGAGGGGGGTTTTAAAGATTTTTTTCGAATTTTGGAACACATGAAACAATACAAATACAAATAATAACCAATAACAATCAAAATATTCCAAGGGGTTTTAAAAAATGTACAGATTTTATTTATTTCAAGGGGTAACAAAAAATTTACAGATTTTTATAAAATTTCCAGGATTTCATGCAGAAATATTTTAAAGGATTTAAAACATTTTAGGACATAAAAAATGCAAGAAAATATTTAAAGAAATTTGTGAAAGCTCTGAGAAATTTTTAAGGATTGTAAAAGATTTTAAATGATTTGAGGTATTTTAGAAGATTCCAACAAATTTTCACTTGATTTAATTAATTTAATTTTATTTTAAAGGAATTGAAATATGTTACAGTATTTGATTAGATTTCAATGAAAATTTAAATTACTTTAATCATTGAAAGGGATTTCAAATTTTGTTTGAATATTTGAGAGTATACATAAATATTCCAAAGGATTTAAAGATATATCAATTATTTGCAGGGATTTCTAATGATTTAAAAGAATTCCTGGTATTTAAAGAAATGCTATGAAGTTTTCAAAAGCTTTAACAAGTTTAAAGGGATTTTAAAATATTTCAAAGAATTTGAAATATTTTTAAAGGATTTTAAATATTTTAGAATATTTTAAAAAATTATAAGATATTTTTAGTAGATACTTTTAAAAATTCCGACGAATGTTTAAGAGATTCAAAAAATTGTAAGTCATTACAGAAGATTTGAAAGGGTATAAAACGTCGTAGGGTATTTGTAAAATTGCAAGAAACTTCTAAAAGCTTTAAGAAATTTCAAGGTATTTTAAAGGATTTAAAAAAGTCTAGAATCTTTTTAAAAGATTACAAGGAATTTGACAATTTATTACATTAATTTTATGGGGTTCAAAGCAATTGAAATATGTAAGTGAGTTTTAAATTTATTTTAATAATTTGAATAGATTTTAAGGAATTTACCTTTAACGTACTTTAAAAAATACAAGGCAAAACATTTTAATACAATTTTAAGTCATTTTTTAAAAATAATTACGTGTATTTCAATGACTTTAAGGGATTTTTAAAGCTCGGAAAACAGTTTGATAATTTTTATAGAATTTTAGGAAATATCATCAGATTTTGTAGAATTTCGCGAAAGTTTCTAATATTTTAATTGATTTCAAAGAATTGATTTACAGCAAGTGAGGGATTCCGTAGGGTTTCAACAATTTTGTCGAGATTTTAACGTATTTTTTTCAAGTAATTTTAATCCATTTGGAGTTCGCCCTGCTTGCTCATTAATTTATCCTGATTTGTTTAAATTATTTGAAATTCTGTATTTAATTCCCATGAATTATAAGTTTACTGATTTCAATTGGTTTTTTACTTTTTGTTTAACGCACCTTAAATTCTTATGCATTTTATCAACATTATTTTTTAATTCCTTCAAAATTTTCTGAATTCACTTAAAACTTACTGAATTCGTTACATTTTTTGAAAACTCTTTGCAACTCATGTGTTTTTAATTCACTTTAAATTTTGTTGATTCTTTTCATTTTCCTAAAATTTCTTCAAACTCACTCTAATTTTATTGAAATGAAATGTATTTTTGAGCTTTTTTGTCTAAATTCTTATATTATATATAATATATTCGAAAAAACATTATTCAAATTATTAATTCACAATAATCAGTTTTTGGTTTAAAGAAGTCACTCTTTAACTCTTTTCAAGGAAATTAGGCTGTGACAACCCTTTGAATAATCAATAAAAATTTATATCTTAAAATAAAAATTTATAAATTTTAATAAAAATATTGTTATTCTATTTATAAAATATTCGACATTAAAAATGTTACAGAATTATAATTCTGGTCTTTAAATGTTAATTGTCAGGAAAATAAAAATTAGTCCTTGTAAATCAGGGAAAAGCCAGGAAATTTTTTTAATTACGATTTTCGGCCATCCTGCGCAACTTAGAAAATGAAATAATAAAGGAGCAGGCACTAAATATTAAATTTTTTATTAATATTCTCAAATAGGTGAATTTCCATCTAATCCGTGATTTTATAACCCCTTCCGGACAATAAAATTAGTAGTAAATCACCTTGTTAATGTTAAAAAAATTCAAAACAATTTAAAGACTTTAAAATTATTTAAAAAAATTTATTTTTTATTTATTTCAATTTATTTCAATATTATCAATTCAATTTATTATCAATCAATTAATTAATAATATTAATTTAATTTGTGTCAATAATTTGAAAAGTTATTATTTATTTATCATATTTTTATTATTTGTCAATTTTTTTTTTTTAATTAAGATTTTTTTAACTTAATCATTTGAATGATCAACTGATAATAAACATAATGATACACGTATTTTCCACGTCTGAAAATGTAAAATTTTATTGCTGCATGGACATTTCACGTTCGATAGTTAAGGTATCTATCGTTTATTTTTTAATAAAAGATCTCTTCGGGTAGAAGCTGAAGCAATTTTCTGCCAATTTTCACTTCTTTCTTCCCTTGGATCTTCAAACCTTTCACCTCTACTCTACTTTACCATTGATGTAAGTATTCAAACAACTTGTTTCCTGTTTACGATTTAGAGAACTTTTTACTCTAATTCCAAACACATAATAATTTTAATAAAGTTGGATAAAACTTGCTAAGTGGCCTTAACAAGATATTTAGTAAATACTTTATAAACGCGTTAGAGCCACGGTAGGCTTTAACTGCTTGTGCTAGAAAAATCAATTGATACATTATATTCTTTTAGAAAATCTCCTAAAATGCATCAATTTTAAACAAAAATTTAAAAATTCTCCTGAAACACCAAAAATCAAGAATTCAGATTCAATTTTTCCCTTTTCCTCCCTTTTATAAGGTTTCGATTCTTTTTTTAAGAACCAAAAACAAAAATACAATATATTAAAAAAATAACAATTCGAAGGAGATCTTTTGTTTGTTTATTTATCAATATTTTATCTTCCTGAATTTTTTTTCTGATGTATTTTTTACCAGTTGAAAGTTCTGAAGTTTTAAATAGATTTTACAAGCTAGTTAACAAGTTTTTTGAGACAATAATAACCAGGACACTTGCTAAAGAAAAGGTGCTGCTGATAGAGGGCACTTTTGTCTAATATTTACGACATAACCTTATAATATAAAAAGTTTTGAATAACAAAGTAAATACCCTCTTAACCCCTATTTTCAGGGGGATAAATCACCTTTTTAACCTAATTTGAACTACTAAAGCGCTGTAAGCTAGCTCCGTTCAGCTGGCACCTCCACAACTATATATCTATATTTTTTATATGCCATAATTTCGGGGTAATTATCGGCTAGCACCTCCAGTATATAAAAACATTAAAGTTTTCAAATCCAATTCTACCTGATTTTCGGGCTCTAAAATATGAAAAAACCAAATTCGAAAAAGCAACCCCTATCATTGATAACCAACCCTTAAATTTGGAAATTAAGTTTCTGTCAAAACAAACTATACCAGAATGTCGGGCTATTTTCGGGCTCTTCAAATACACATATATCAATTTCCCAAAATCAACCCCTATTGCAGACAAACACCCCACAATTTAAAAAAAAAATTGTTGACAAAACAATCTATACCAGAATGTTCCCATGGAAAAAATTCAACTGGCCTTACTCGTAAAACAACTATATAAGAAAAAAACGCAGGTACCAGAGAAACGAAAGGGGCAAAGAAGACACCGAATTGAAAAGAATGTATGATTTTTATTGTGAATGATTGACAAACAGTACATTACAATTTTTAAAAGTCAATTATAAGTAATTTTAACAATTGAAAATTTTAATAATACTTACCTCAAAACGTATCGATCTATGGAAATTTCTTCTATAATTTTTCAAAAAATGGGATACATACCAATATCTAAGACACTCACTCTGCGCTTCGCAACGATTTTGTACAAATTTTATGGGTTTATTTTGAGAAATTGATTTTTGCTTATTTTAAGAGCCCGAAAATTGTTTTGACCAAAATTTTTTTTTAATGGAGGGATGGTTGTTAGCGTTAGGGGTTGGTTTTCGGAATTTCATTTTTGTGTATTTAAACAGCCCGAAAATAGCCAGAAATTCTGGTATAGTTTGTTTTGACAGACACTTAATTTTCAAATTTGAGGATTGGTTATCACTGATAGGGGTTGTTTTTTCGAATTTTGCGTCTTGATATCTTAGGAGCCCGAAAATAGCCCGAAAATGAGGTGTGTTTGACTTTTAAAACTCCTCCATAAATTTTGATTTTCGAACAAACTAAAAGAGCCCAAAAAACGACATAATGTCCAAAATAATCTCATAAATAGCCTGTAATTCTGGTGTAATTTGTTTTGTCCTGATATTGTTTTTAAACATTGAGGGGTGGTTCTCAGTGATAAGGGTTCATTCTGGAAAATTGATTTGTGCGTATTTGAAGAGCCCGAAACAAACCCAAAATTCTGGTGAAAATTGTTTTGTCAAAAAATTATTTTTCAAAATAGATGGTTGGTTTTTAGCATTAGGGGTTGATTTTCATAATTCCATTTTTGTGTTATTGAAGAGCCCGAAAATAGCCCGAAATTCTGGTATAGCTTGTTTTGGCGAAAAGTTAATTTTCAAATTTGAAGCTTGGTTATCAATGATAGGGGCTGTTTTTTTCGAATTTGGTTTTTGATATTTTATGAGCCCGAAAGTAGCCCGAAAATCAGGTAGGATTGGATTTCAAAATTATAATGTTTTTATATACCCAAAATTTGGATTTTTGAAAAAACGAAGAGAGCCCAAAAATCGAAAAAACCGCCCAAAATTAGCCCATAATTAGCCTGAAATTATGGCATATAAAAAATATTGAATTTCCGTTGTAGAGGTGCCAGCTGTACGGAGCTCTGTAAGCTCTAAAATGCCGATTTAAAATCGACGTGTTCATCTTAATAGCAAGCACTGTCGTACAACCCATAGAAAATGTAATCTAAATTACAATTGACATCTATCTTCCGATTATATTTTTTTTCGTTGATAGTGAAATATGAAAAAATATATAAAATATAAAAAAAATATATGTATGAATATAAACAAAAAATTTTTTATTAGTTCGAGTTAGACTGGTTAATTAAATGAAATATTCAAATCGTGGCTAATATCAGTTTAAGCGTTTAATGTTGTTGTAAAAGCTAGTTGTTAAAGACGAGACGCGTTTCGACACAGATATGTGCCCTTTTCAATCATTGTTTCTTTCTACAAAATTTCATTGAAGCTAGAAAAAAAACGATATTTTATAAATACCATTGTAGATACAATATTATTTACGATAGCGTATAGGAAAAATTCTCATAATCGAAGAATAAAACTATAATTACCTTATTTATAAATTGCAGATAGTTTAAGATTAAACAATTTAATTTATGAAAAATGTAAATCGTTTTATTTGTGAAGAGAAGCCGTTAATTATAGTAACTATTGCATAAAATTAAAAAAACATTGTAAAGCAAAACCTTTTATAATCTCAGGAAAAAATCCTGGATTATGTAAAAATTGTATTAGTTACATTTTTAATACAAGTTAAAAGACCGACATGTGCCACTTATAGGTTAAAATGTATAAGAAATTTTAAAGTTAATTTTAGCAGACGAATTTATATTTTCAAGCCGGAAAAATAACTTATTTTAAATTTTAATAATAGAAATAAAATTCTGGTATATAATACTTAAATTTTTAATATCTGTTCTATAATTTATAGAATTTTTTGCATTTTTATATAGATCATTTCTAATGTTAATCTTTTATTTTCGTTTGGTTCTATATTTAAAATTTTAATTTTTTTAATATCAAAATTGAA
>JAAAKG020067625.1:0-17488 GCA_010014905.2 Druon quercuslanigerum
TACTCCCAAATGTATAAAGAATAAGCCGACATTGATCATTTTAGTCCGTTTTTAAATTAAAATGATCATTTTCTAGCTTTAGTTCATTCATTGTTAATTATATTTTAAATTACCAATTTTACTTAGTAACTATATCTGTGAGAAGCGCACACACTCAAGGAATATTTCTACACAAAAATCAACTCGATTCGTCATATATTAACAGAGAAAGGACAAGTTGATTATTGCGATGTAAATTGATTTTTCCGTCGATCAACGCGTTTAGTGAGGATCCCCTCTCCTACGCCTACTGAGTTGAGACGGGCCGAGCGTAGAGGCTGTTCTGCAATACTGTGCCTCAATTTCTACAGAATTTATTATTAAGGGTCAATATAATCCCCCAGAGATTAAAATGGTAAATATTCTATCGATGTAAAATGCATTTTTACGAATGAGGATAAGTTTTATGTTCTTACCATTACCCGATAAAACATACTCACTTGTATTCTATAGCTAATTTTGAAGATAAATAATAAGTTTTAAATTGGTTCATCTAAGCTTGACAATTCTGGTTAGAATTTACAAAAAATCCCTTTTTCTTATGGAAAATACGTGTGCAAACTTACAGAATCGGTTTTGTGCGACATGCAATCAAATTTCTAAACGAAAATATTTTTACCATCCTAGTGGAAATGCACGTGAAAATTCAACGCTTGAATTTAAATATTGTTTCTCGAACAAAATGCACTTAAAATTATTTTTGAAGAGTTACCCAGATGAAAAACTCAACGCGGACATCCACATCGTAATATATGTATGTTTCAACTGTTTTAAAGTACGAAAAAACAAGTATGGAAAATAGTCAATATCTGGATTTAGGATATTTTAATATTTGTATGATAAATTAGCATTACAATATATTATTTTTATAAAAAAGACACATGCACAGAGACATGTAAGGAAAAAAAACGAAAAGTGACATTTTTATACTTAGGTTGGAAATATTGTCTTGCCAGGGGAAACAATTTGCGTCAGAATATATTTTAAGATGCAACGCTGTATTATATTTAAATTGTTTAAGTAGCAAAATGTATTAAAAAAATTATTTTTAAGTAATTATTTTATAACAATTAACCATATATTTTTTCTGTGGATACATATATAAGTAACACGATAAAATACATAATAGAGGTTTCAACAGTTTTAAAGTATGTATAACCAATTTCTGCATATAATAATATAATTATTAAACATTAAAAAATTAAAGAACATCATAGTGTGCATAAAAATTCTAATTTGCCTAGATACAATTATCTTTTTTTTAAACACTTTCCGAGCTGTAACTGACAAGATGCTAAATATCTTTTATTTGTACATGCTCTAGCGATCGGCCCATTATTCTCAAAAATGGCTCACATTCAGGAATGGTTTTGCGAAAAAGTTTTTTTTTATTATAAGACAAGTAACCTGTATTTACTTTTCTTAAAAATGTTATTACTAGACTTATGTCACTCAAAAATCTACAAATAAATTGAAAAAAGTGGCTAAAATTGAATTTAAAAAAAAAAACTTTTCTTCAGCACAATATTTTTTGTACTGTTTATAACCTACTAAAATTTGGAAAATTTGCTAAAAATTACTTTTACAGAAGTACCTCTTCTGTGGTATTACTTTAGTATATATAGTGCTATTTAGTAATGTGCAGGAGAAACATTTTTGTCTATTGGATAAAAATAAACCCAGATAAGGATAGGGGGCATTTTCGGATTATGTTTTGGTTGTCCCTATCTCGAATGTGTACACTTCTTTCGTATTAATTAAACAGAACTTTTTTTTCTATATATTTTTGACAGGTTTTTGTGATCTATCGAATGGTTATAATCATTTTTACAAAAATTGCAAATTTGTTGCACGTTTTCAAAATAAAAAAAATTTTAATTTAAAAAAAAATTTAAACCCATCTTTTTGTCAAGATATAAAGATCAAGATTTTTTCTTTCGAAACCTTGAAGCGCAAAATGTCTTTTTTTTATTTTCGAGAACTAATTATTTAATATTTCTGTACATTGTGATCCTTTATCGGAAAAATTTTGTGCTGAAATTATTTCTTTAAAATAGCGTTATAGTTATCACTTATTATGCTGAAAACAGTATTCGTGTTGCTGAAAATTCTTAAAACCAAAAAGTAAATTGTCACTAATTAGGGATTAACCGGCATTAGTTGTTCTCAAAATTTTGTTTAATAGCAATCTATCTGTAGGTGTGTCAAACTTCCAATAATAAAATGTATTATTTCTAATTCCAAATGAAGTGTGTGTTATGATAAGAATAATCGTATAAGAATAAAAAATTTTCTTGTATCGAGTTTTTATGTTGATACGGGTATTTTGATTTCTGCAAAAGTGAGAGGCTGTGCTTCTCACCTGAGCTATGATGGTTTTCTTTAAAGAAAGAGGTTCTTGCGTCAATTCAAGCCCCATCTCATTTTACTTACATGAACGAAGAATCGATTTCTGAGCTTCTGGGTGATTTTCATGAGATGGAAAGAAAAACAGGGATCATTTTCAATGAACTCTCTAAACTTGAGGATAAAGATTCTTTCTGTCCGTTTTTTCTTAATTTCTTTTTATTGTATAATAAAATTATTACAAACTGAAAAAGTACACATCAATTTTAGTTAAAAGATTCTCGGAGACAAAAATTAACGTTACCAAGTAAAATTTGCACGAAACGAAGATAAATTCATTTTTTTAAACTGTCTTGAAATAATTTTTAAGCGCACAAGTATCGTCTGCAAGGAAGTTGCCAGCAATGAGAAGAACATAAAAGCAGAAATTAAATCGGTTTGAAAATCAGGACACCAGATTTGGAAAAAAATTTCAGATGTTATATTTTTGTTCTAAAATAATTCCATTTGTCAAACTATAGTTCACAAGTTTTGGCATAACAAATTCCGTCCTGGAATTTTTTGCATTAAACCATTGCTCTGATTAACAATTTAAAATATTCTTTTACATTAGGATTGATTTTTAATTATTAATGTTCAAACTTAATTTTTTGCTAAAGTAAATTTAAGGTTCAACTTGTTTATGAATTAAAAAATCCTCTTAATGCTGCAATCTCAAAATTAATTTGATTCCTATTTGTTGTTTTATCAAGTTTGCAATTTCATTTACGAATAACATGATGTCCTGATTTATAGCTCGAATTTCCTCATCCTTTCTTGTTTTGCTATAACTTCTCAGGACGTAGCAGAAAATAGATTCTATTTTACCTAATGATAAACTTTGAGCTTGCATCCTTAACAACTAAAAATAGTTCATGTAACAAAATTTACATTTTGTTTTCTCTATGCATAATATAGGACGTAGTAATAGAGACATAATGATAGAAATTAACTTTATGGATGTACATCCAAAGGTATTTGTACCCGAATCTGGGCCTTACGAATTTGATATGCCCGCAATGGCCGAAAAAACATGTCATTCACAGAATCGTTTCTTAATATTGGTACAATCTCACTGGCCTGGTTCTCGTGCATGCGAAATTTGATTCTGCCACGGTAACCTCGAACATTTGCTTGATTAGGCTCTATGAATGGACACAAGACATCATGGAATAAAAAATCTTCCATCATTCCAATGACATGTTCGTTACGCGCATCTACTCCTACATTCCGGATACCATTTTGGACTTCATCTTGATGAGTAATTTCTGGACACTTTACTAGAAGGTGGCGAGTAACACTTAATTCAATGGGCTCTGGCTCAATAATTGCGGGCCGTCTTCGGGGCCTATTAAATGGCCTAGGTAGTTCTGAAAAAGTAAATTATAAGTAAAGAATAAGTGGTTGTATCAGCTGATGCTAATTTTATGTTTCAAGTCATAATATTTTTTGTCATTTACATTAAATGGAAATTTTTTGCGCAAACAATTGAGCAACTTCCAGTTCGTTCATTAACTGAAAAAACTGGCGTTCCCCTTGAAATCAGCAGATTTATGATTTTTTTAATGCAGGATGTTGTGGGTTGTTTTAACATTCTTTCAAAATTTAACCCATAAAGCTGTCAGCTTCCGTAATTCAATGTGTCTGGTGATTTACACATTTTAGTCAGAGAACGTATTAGATTTGTGTAAAGAACAACATTAAGCATGCAAAAATTAAATTTCTTAACCATAGAAAAGATCTACGAAAAAAAAATTGGACAAAGGTTGTTTAAGCACAAAAGGGCTATAGATTCATCACTTTTTTTAGGATAAGTGGTTTTTGTTTTAATCGTGAAAAGTTAGATTAAAAATAAAAAAAAATAAATTTTTATAGAAGCGACGCAAGATATGGAAAAAAATTGACAAGAAACGGTGTACACCTAACAAGGATCAATAAAATTGTCATCGATCACTTTTTGATGAAACGCGTAGTTTTTTTAATCGTAATAAGTAACATTAAAAATTATATGTATTTTTTTAACGGTGCAAGATAATTTTTTGATAATACGAGTTAACTTTCTGTTTTGAATGGCAATAGAGACGAAAAAAATTAAAAGAGAAAAGTTGTTCAACTAAAAAGGATCTCCAAAAAGTTTTCGTCTAAATTGTACCCAAAATTTTGTTGTAAACCATTTCACTGTAGGATCTGTCTTTTTAGTTCAAATGGTAAGCAACAAGATTGACAATACAAAAATTAAATTTATAGAAAAAAGACACACGTTGCAATGGAATGTTTATTCAAAACATTCTTTTTTACATTATTATCAGAGAAGGTATTATCTTAGTCTGTTAGCACGATAAATGTCAAAAGAATTGACAGTTTGGTACTCAAAAATAAAAAAAATTATCTTCTGAATTTTTTTGATAACTAAAATAGGTGGAGTTTTACCATTGACAAAACTTTAAAAAACAAAAAATAAACATTTTAGGCCAAACAATGTACGATATCAAAGAAATCAGAAGAAGAAAAACATTGCATGTTGAACACCCTATAAGATTATCATCAGAACTTTCTGAATTCGTATGGCAAATAAAAAATTCAAATTTTGATTGCACAAGAATTAATGTATAAGAAAAATAGCATATTAAGGTCAAACTATGCAATATATGACACAAGATAAACCAAACAAAATTGTGCACCCGAAAGCGGTCTACAATTTTGCCACGAAGTTTTATTTTGATTCTTGAAAAAAAATGGAAGATGAAAAATTAAATTTTTGGACAAACGACACAAGCTGCGAAAAAAATAATAAGACAAAAGTTGTTAATCAAAAAAAGAGCCTGAAATTTTTAAAAATATTTTCTGATAAAACCCGTTGTTTTGCTGTTCATCGCAAAAAATAATATTCAATGTGAAAAAAATTAAAATTTTTGAAAATCGACAGAGAAGCCGAACAAAATGAACAAAAGAAATTTCTTTAAGTGCAAAATATTTTCAAACTTGTTGTAAACCCTTGTTATGAACATAATAAAAAAATTAAAAAATTAACGGCTCAATTGTATCTGCACACTTGCTTAGAGCCACCTCACACTAGGATGCGTATTTTTAGTTTAAAGCGTCAAAAATTACGAATAAACAAAATAAAATAAAAAAGTGAGACAAATATCAATGGATATAGTTTAAAGCATATTAAACAAAATAGATTGCGAAGCACGAGATACTTGACAAGAATTTATTGTTTAGATACGAAGGAGCTTTAACAAAAGAGAATTCACAATCATCTAGTTACAGTTGTCGATACTTTTACCTTTAATTTTAAACGCCTTAAGTGCGTTTAACCCTGTAAGTGAAGCGCTTTTATTCTGAAATTAAAAGTAGTTGAATCTACAATAAAATTATAATTTTTCATAATTATAAAGGTGACATTTTGACTACAGAAGATTAATATTTAACAAAAACGAATTGAAATAAAATAATTAAAAGAGGAACTTGCAAATCTCCAAGCAAACATTTAAATTTTTAAACAAAAAGAATAATTTTCTACAAAAATGATATGTGCACGAAAAATGTAATGCTAAATATATATCAATCAAAAAATATTTTCCTTTGAATTGAAAAACAGTTGAATGGAGCAAAGAAGATTAATTGTCACGAAAATAGTTAAATCCTTAGCCAAATTAATTTCAACAAAACAATTGCATTTTAAACTAGAAAATATTAATCTTCTTCAAAAGAAAATTAATTTTTAATAAAAGACCTGAGTTTTTAAGCTAAAAATTCGACTTTTCTAGAAAATGAAGGTCAATTCTTAACCCAAAAGATTAAGAAATTAATTATTTCTTCATAAAAGCATTGCTTTTACAACCAGATAATAAAACCCTTAATCAAAAAAGACAAATTTTCAAGTAAACTTCAGAATTTCTAGCAGTTGAATTCTGAACCAACTAATATTTACTTGACACTAAATGTTTAAATCATAACTAAGAAATTTCAACCACTTATTTCAAAGAGTATTGCATTTTTTTAAAAACAGTTTAATTTTTTAACAAATTTCTATTCTTTTTATTCAAACAGTTAAAATTTAATAATAGGAGTAATTCTGAACTGAGAAAAATGGTTTTTTAACAAAAAAAGACTTTTTGATTAAAAGAGATGAATTTTTAAGCAAAAAGGACGAAATTTCTATTCAAGCTGACGAATTAACAACACAAAAACAGTTAAATTTTCGTGGACAAAAATAACTATTTAGCAAAAGAATTTTATATTTATAATTAAGTAACTTAAAGATATAATTTTAAGGTGAAGATTAAGAAATTTGAAACAAAAACTGTTGTAATAATAGTTTTATAATAACAGTTTAAAACAGTATTTTTAACAATTCATCAACATTAATTTCTGACAAATTTAATTTAAGTAAAAACAGTAAAGTTTTAACAAAATAGTTAAATCCTTAACAAAAGTGATAAATTTTTGAACAAGCAAGATGAATTTTCTACACAAAGAGGAAAATTTTCAGCAAAATACATACGTTATTGATCAAGTAAATGAATTTCTCTTTTATAAAAAAACCAAACTAAACTAAAATGGAATACCTACAATTTTAGGGTACTAATTAATTTTTAAATCCGCTGTTTTCAAATCAAAAAGACGATTTTTCACAAGACAGCTGGATTTTCAGAACCCAAAATATGAATTATTAACAAAAAAAGTAAATTTACGAACACGTAGTTAAATTTTCAACTAAAATGATAAATATTCAATCAACGTTAAATCCATATTCCACAAATTATTTAAACTTTTATGTCCTTTCCGGGTTTCAATAAAACAGAGATACTGGTGTGATATTTGGAAAATAATAGAGCATTTATATTTTATAGCTGTTATGGGAAATACATATCAAATCTAATAGGGCTTGCAGGAGCTTCAAATATTAAAATGACATAGATCTTTCTCAGAATTTGAACAAATTTGGGAGCCACATGCTGTAAATTTTTTACAAAATTAATTTTCGATCCTCCGCGTGGACATGAGCGTAATAATTAAGCGTATTAATGCACTTAAATTGGGTTTGAAACAAAATGCACTAAACATTTTTTCAGAAAAATTTGTAATAACAATTAATAGAATATATATTTGGTGAATAAATACTAATTTATTTACATAAAATAGTACATAATATGCGATTTATTAAGTAGCATTAATTAATATGCTACTTACTGAAAGAATGCATAATGAGATAAAAAAAACTGAAAAGGAATTTTAAATTTGTTGAACTTATGTTGGCACCCCGGATGAAAAAGTCGACATGGACATACAAATCGTTCAATATGTTTCAACTTTTTCAAAGTACAAAATAACAATTTTGGAATATGATCGATATTGAGATATAAAACATTTAAATATATGTTTGATATAGCATAGTTATATATTATTTTTATGAAAAAACATGCCCAGATATATAGAAGAAAAAAATATTAAAACTAAAATTTTTTGAACTTATGTTGGCAATATTCGTTTTCAAGGTGAAAAATGTGACGTTGAAATCTATTTAAAATTTAACGCAGTAATACATATAAATTGCTTTGGTAAAAAAATGTAAAAAAAAATTATTCATAACAAATTATTTTATAACAGTTAACCATATATTTTTCGGTGGATACATAATTTCATATCACGATAAAGCACATAACAGATGTTTCAATAATTTCGACGTACGGATGGCTAATTTGTGAATATAATTCGTGTCTAGGTGTACTATATTCTAATATATGATTGATTTAGTAATATATTATACTTACGAACAGAATTATCAAACATGGTAAAAGTAAGGAACAGTAGAGTACACGCAAAAATCATTATTCACAAAAATGAATTACATTCAGGAGTGGAGTTTCGTAGAGCATATTTCTCTTATCATAAAACAAGTAAATGATATTTAATTTTCTTGAACATGCTGGTATTACATTTACATAGATTGACAATCTTGTCATCATTACGTATCTGGCACTGTAAAATTTATATTTATCACAATAACGTGGATAATCTTGGCGTTGCGAAATTGTTACAAAAAAATACCTTGTCTGCATCATTGTATTTTTATGGTCTCATTTTATCCAATCGAAATTTAGAAACTTTGTTTAAAATTCTCTTGCCAGTTTTCTTTATCTCCCATTCCTCTTCCACAAGCTTCTCATTCATGCTCCCACGTTTCCTTCACTTATTCAACTATTCTATAATTTTTGCTCTCTTTTTTTCAAAATACATCCCTTCTCTTAGCTTCTTCACCAATCTTAATTTTTCTTTTCCGTTCCATTTTCTCTTCCCTTTTTCTAAATACTTTGTTACTCTTTCCTTCTTTATCATCTGATACTATCTAATAGAATGAGGTTCTGCAAAGTAGTTCAAATTTTAACCAAGCATTTAGATTTTCAATCAAAAATATTAATTTGCATAACATTTGAAACAAAATTTAAAGATTTAAAATTTCCGGGTGAAAATTTGTTTTAAGCAACAACAGAAGAACAGGTTTTATATTAGGTTGTTCTGTACACAAAAAAATACTTGAATTTTTAAGAAAAAAATTAGCTTTAAACGAGAAATGTAATGATGCACTTTTTAATTGAAAATAATTATCGTCGAAAGAAAAGTTGTTAAATATATTCGTCTTGTCGTGTAGTATTTTAAATCACATACAATGTTAAAAAGAGAAAAAGTTAAAGATCACTGAAAAAAAAGTTATTTGGGCCAAATATTCAGTTTGTAAGATATGGTATCACCATTTTGTCAATTGGGACAACCATTTAATTAGTTGCTGGTACTAACTGATTAGTCGCTGCAACTAATGGAATTGTTGTGACAGCTAATAAAATAGTAGTATCAACTAATAAAGTAGCAGTACCATATCTTTCTAACTAAATTGTTGGCTCAACTAATAATTTTTTTCAAACTTGAGAAATTTCATTTTTAAAAAAGCAATAAAGGGATTTAAATGAAAAGTAGTAGACCACATTTTTAGAAAAACAATACAAGAGACGCAAATAAATAAAAGGTGAATAGTTCTTGAACCACAAAATTCTACAAATTTGTTATAATTTCAGGTTAGAAAAATACTTTAAAAGTAAAAATCTGCTCTAGAAAAACGATGCAAGCTAGAACGATAATCCAAAAGGCGATCAATGTATTCCAATAAATTTTTGGATCAATAAAAAATTGCTAGATTTGTAGCATGTACAAAATTTAGAACAACATACTAAAGCCCAAAACATTATAACAAATGTTCTATTTTTTCTGAAAAATCAAAAAAATACAATCCTTGTGATATAAGAACTAATAAAAAATAAAAAATTGAATTTTACTGTCAAACTATACAAGATACGACAAAAGATGAAGAAAAAAAATTTGCCACCCACAAATAAAAAAGAAATTGAATTTCTGGACAAACCATACTAGTTGCGAAAGAAAATAAGTGTTATTTATCCAAAAAGAGCTACAAATTTGGCATAACAAACTTTTTAATTGAACTCGTATTTTTTGTCCTAATCACAACAAATAACATTTTAAATAAAAAATACTAAATTTTTTGATAAACGACCCAAAAAACAAAAAATGAAAAGATATGCGGTGTGTGGCTAAATAATATCTTCAAAGATATTAATAAACTTTTGTTATCAAAATATCTTGAAAATAATAAAATTATGCTTTGGTAAACAGGACACAAGCTATAATAACATTTTATTTAAAAAATATTTCGTCTGAGTTATATATACAAATTTGCTTAGAACCACTGTACTCTAGGATGCGTATTGTTAGTTTATTTCATAAAAAATAACATTCTAAATAAACAGAATGAATTCACAAAAAATGAAATAAGTTGCAATAAAGTGGTGGATAAAATTTTTTAAATAGAAGGCGTACTTTATAAAGATAATAATAATACAAATAAAATACTTTGGTTTTAATTCTAATGCATAGTTAATATCTACATCTAATACCTAATATCTAATGCACAATCGAAATAACATAAATCTATTGAACTGATATATATTTATCAGGGTAGCTCAGAACATAATTTATGACAAAATAAGAAAAAAAATCTTAAACTAATCATTGAAAATCAAGTTTGCACTTACTTTTGCAATATGTGAATAGTCCGCTCCAGAACGAAGTACAGAAATAAATATAATATACGTTTGATATAAAAGAGTGGAACAAAATAAAGAAAATTTTGCACCTCGAAAAAAATTCAGCGCTAAGCACTGTACATGTGACAAAAATATGTTTCTTAAAGCACTAAGAAAAATTAATTGCGGATCAATAATTCTTCAGTGGAAAAGCGTCCTCTAGTATGTAGTCAACAATAGTGTCAAGAACATGAATGTAAATCTGTTTGAAAATCAGAAAAAGGATTTAAAAAACATTACACATATTAAATTTTTATCCTGAAAACAATTTCACTCATCGCGGACGAATAAAAATATATTTTTAATGACTAAGAATAAAGCACTTTACAGTAGTTGAAAAGTCACCACATCCGCTATGATGGAATGAGAAGAAGATGAAAGTAGAAATTAAATCTGTTCGAAAATCAGGACACCAGATTTAAAAAACAAATATTGCACATGCTATATTTTTTTTTTAAATAATTCTATTCATCCAACTATTGTTCACAATTGTTGAGACAGCAATTTCCATCCAGGAATTTCTGTTATAAAACCATTTCTTAGATTAACATTTAAAAAATACCTTTACATTGGGATTGATTTTTAATTATTAATATTTAAATTTAATTCTTTGCTTAATTAAATATAAGAATCGACTTATTTATGATTTTAAAAATCCTGGTAATGCTTCAACCTCAAAATAAATTTGATTTCTATTTTCCTTGTTTTTAATTAAAAAAACATTGATCATTGTTTTATCAATTCATTAAATTTTATTTATGAAAAGTATGATGTTCTGATTAATAGCTCGAATTCACTCAGCCTTTCATGTTTTCCTATAGGTGCTAAGGACGAAGCAGAAAATAGATCCTGTCTTATCTTAGGTTAAACTTTAGCTAATAGCTTGCAAACCTTAAAAACCGGAAATGGCACATGTAGCACAATTTAAATTTAGTTTTTTCTGTGTATAATATAGGCCGCAGTAATAGAGATATAGCTGTAGAAATTAACCTTATGGATGTACATCCAAAGGTACTTGAACACGAATCTGGGCCTTACGAATTTGACGTGCCGGAAATGGCCAAGAAAACATGTCATTCGCAGAATCGTTTCTTAACATTGGTACAATCTCACTGGCCTGGTTTCCATGCATGCGAAATTTAATTCTGCCACGGTAACCTCGAACATTTTCTCGATTAGGCTCTACGAATGGACACAAGATATCATCCAACAAAAGTTCTTCGATTAATCCAATGATGTGTTCGTTGCGCTCATCTAATCCTACTTTCTGAAGACCATTTTGGACTTCATCTGGATGAGTAATTTCTGGACACTTAACTAGAAGGTGGCTAGTAACAGTTAATTCAATGGGCTCTGGCTCAATAATTGCAGGCCTTCTTCTGAGCCTATTGAATGGCCAAGGTTGTTCTGTAAAAGTAAATTATAAGTAAAGATTAAGTGGTTGTATCAGCTGCTAACATTACATTTTAAGTGATAATATTTCTTATAGTTTGCATAAAATAAAAATTTTTTAATCAAAAAATTGAACAACGTCCAATTTGTTCATTAACTGACAAAAATGATGGTGCCTTTAAACTCAGCATATTCATGATTTTGTTTACGCAGGATGTTGCGAGTTATTTTAAGATCCTCTACAAATTCAATCCATTAAGCCGTCACCTTCTGTAATTCAATGTGTCGGAGGACTTTTACATTCTAGTCATAGAACGTATTAGATTTGTGTAAATAAAAATAATAAGCATGCAAAAATTAAAATGCTAAACAATGCAAAAAAACTACCAAAAAACTTAGACAAAAGTTGATTAAGATACATTAGTAATAAAAAATAAATTTTTTTATAGAAGCAACGCAAGGTATGGAAAAAAAGTGATAACAAACGGTGTGCACCTAAAAAGGATCTATAAACTTGGCATCGATCACTTTTTAATAAAATGCGCATTTTTTTGAATCTAATAAATGACATTAAAATTTAAATAATATATATTTTTTTTTTAAACGACGCAAAGTTATTTTTTCATAAGAAATAATGTAAAATAATAATAGCATTTTGCGGTCAAACTATGCAAGATATGACACAAGATAAAGCGGCAAAAAAATTGCACCTGAAAGGGATCTATAATTTTGCTAAGAAGAACTCTTTCAATAAATACGACGTTTTATTTTTATTCGTAAAAAGCAAAATTGAACATAAGAAATTAAATTTTTGGACAAACGACACTTATTTATTGTATTTATATATTTTCTGGTAGAACCCGTTGGTTTGCTTTCGCCGAACAAAATGAACAGAAGAAATTTCTTTAACTGCAAAATATTTTCAAATTTGTTATAAACTCTTGTTATAAACATATTCAAAGAATTAAAAAAATAAGTTTTTCGAAAAAGGACACATGATACAATAACATTTTATTTACCAAAATTTTTCGCCTTAATTATATCCACAAATTTGCTTTGAGCCACTTTACGCTAGGATGCGTATTTTTAGAGTAGAGCGTGAAAAATTGCAAATAAACAAAATAAAATATAAATTTAAAACAAATTGCAATAGATATAATTTAAAGCATATTGAACAAAATCGATTGCGAAGCACGAGATACTTGAGAAGAATTTTTACGTTGAAGCCAAAGGAGCTTCAACAAATGAGAATTCACAATCGCATTATTTATGTGACTGGATTCAATCTTTACTTTAACAGAGTATTCCTAGCAATTGATCAACATTAATTTCTGACAAATTTGATTCAAGTGAAAACGGTGAAGTTTTAACAAAATAGTTGAATTTAAAAAAAATTCTAAATTTTTTAACAAGCCAGATCAATTTTCTACGCACACAGGCAAATTTTCAGCAAAATACATACGTTCTTTACCAAGTAAAAGAATTTCTATCTTATAAAGAAAACAAATTTAAACAAAAATTGAATGCTTACTTTAGGGTACTAATTCCTTTTTAAATTAGCTTTCTTTTGAGTCAAAACGTCGATTTTTTACAAGACAGCTTGATTTTAAAATTAAAAATATGAATTAGAAAAAAAGTAAATTTACGAACATATAGTTGAAGTTTTCACTAAAATAATATATATTCAACTAACGTTAAGTTGATGCTCCACGAATTATTTTTACTTTTATGTCCTTTTCGAAAACCAATAAAACAGAGACACGAATGCGATGTTGGAAAAATAATTATGAATTTATGTTCTACAAGTGTATTCTATAACTGCATAAAGAGATAATAAAAACTGAAAAGGAATTTTAAATTTTTTCAACTTATGTTGGCACCCCGGAAAAAAATTCGACTTGGACATCCAAATCGTAACATATATTTTAACTGTTGCTATATATATATATATATATATATATATATTTATAGCCGGCATGTGCATCTAGTATATTTTAATATACGATTCATTTAGTATTATTTATTAATATGCTACTCAGTGGAAAAATTCATGACGAGGTAAAAAAAAACTGAAAAGGAATTTTAAATTTTTTGAACTTATGTTGGCACCCCGGATAAAAAAGTCGACGTGGACATCCAAATCGTAACATATGTATATTTCAATATACAATTCATTTATTATTATTTATTATTATGCTACACACTGAAAGAATTCACAAAGAGATAAAAAACTGAAAAGGAATTTTAAATTTTTTGAACTTATGTTGCACCCCGGATGAAAAAGTCGACGTGGATATGCAAATCGTAACATATGTTTCAACTGTTGCGATATATGTATATATATATATATATATATATATATATATATAGATGAATTGTGGATCTAGGATATTTTTATATACAATTAATTAATAATTATTTAATTATATGCTACTCACTGAAGGAATGCATAAAGAGATAAAAGATACTGAATAGAAACTAAAAACTTTATGAACTTATGTTGGTTCAACTGTTTCAAAGAACGAAAAAACAATGTTGGAATATAATCGATATCTGGATTTAAAATATAAAAATATGTGCTTGATTAGGTATATTATTATATTATTCTTATGAAAAAAACACATGCCGAATATATATATATATATATATATAAATATATAGAAGAACAAAGCATTAAAACTAACATTTTTGAAATTATGTTGGCAATGTTGTTTTCCTAGGTGAAAAGGGTGACTTTGAAATCTTTTTTAAAATTCAGCGCTGTAATACATATAATTTAGCTCAGTAAAAAAAAAAAAAAAAATTAGTTACAAGAAATTATTTTACAACAGTTAACTATATATTTTTCGGCGGATACATAATTGGATATCACGACAAAGCACATAACAGATGTTTCAACAATTATAAAGTACGGATGGCTAATTTGTGAATCTAATTCGTATTCAGATGTGCAATATTTTAATATATGATTGATTCGGTAATATATTATACTTACGAACAGAATTATTAAACATGGTGAAAGCAAGGAACAGTAGAGTGCACGCCAAAATCATTATTCACAAATATGAATCACATTCAGGAGTGGAGTTTCGTAGATCATATTTCTCTTATCAAAAAACAAGTAGGCGATATTTAATTTTCTTGAAAATACTGGTGTTCTATTTACATAGCTTAAAAATCTTGACATTATTACGCATCTAACGCTATCAAATTTATATTAATTGCGATAAATTTTTAAGAAAAAAAAATACCTTGTATGCATTATTGAGTTTTTTGTACTAATTCCATCTAATCGGAATTTAAAAACTTTCCTTAAAATTCTCTTACCAGTTTTCTTTATCTCCCATTTCTCTTCCACAACCTTCACATACATGCTCCCACGTTGCCTTTACTTTTTCAAATAATCTGTAATTTTTTTTTAAATATATCCCTGCTCTCATCTTCTTTTAGAATTTTAATTTTTCTTTTACATTCCATTTTTTCTTTCACTTTTCTAAATACTTTGTTACTCTTTTCTTCTTGATCAATCGGTACTATTTATTAGAATAAGGTTCTGAAAAGTAGTTCAACTTTTAACGAATCAGTTATGTTTTTAATCGAAAAAATTAGTTTGAATAACATTTAAAACTCGTGAATTTTCAACCAAAGTTTCGAATAATACAATAATGTAATAATGAGCAAAAACACTCTTCTTTTTTGTCCTGATCACAAAAAATGACATTTAAAATGAAAAATATTAAATTTTTGGATGAACGGCTCAAGGCACAAAAAATCAAAAGATATACGGTTTGTTGCTGAAATATATCTATAAAGTTGTTATAAGCTTTTGATATCAAAATATCTTGAAACTAAAAAAATTTTTCTTTGGTAAACAGGACACAAGCTATAATAAAATTTTATTTTAAAAAACTGTTTGCCTAAATTATATCTACAAATTTGCTTAAAACACCATACTCTAGGATGCGTATTGTTAGCTTAAATCATAAAAATAATGCTAAAAATAAACAGGATACATTTATAGAAAAATGACATAATTTGCAAGAAAGTTTTGGATACAATTTTTTTTTAAAGGAAGCGCACTTTTTAAGGATAATGGTAATGATAATAATAATACAAATAAAATACTTTGGTTTAAATTCTAATGCATATTGTGAATCGTAATAACATAAATTTATTGAAATGATATACATTTTTAGGGTAGCTCAGAACATAATTCATGTCATACTTCATCAAAATCATATTTTTACTTAATAGAGTGAAACATAATAAAGAAAATTTCGCACCTTTGATAAAATCTAGCGCAAAGCATGATACATGTGAGAAAAATATGTTTTTTAAAGCCGAAGAAATTGCAACAAAAGATAATTTACAATCGCTAAATTACATATAGATGGATTTACTAAAAAGTTGAATTAATAACTAGAAATTAACAGTTTTTACCCAAAAATATCTGCACAAAAAATGTAATGGTGCATATATCAACCACAAAAGATGCTTATTTAACGTCAAAACGGATAGATTAAACGAAGAAGACAAATTCTTAACAAAATAGTTAAAGTCTTAACTAATACAACATAATTTTAATAATGTAAAATGAAACTTCTATAATTCGAACCGCAACAAAAAAACTCACATTCAGGAATGAAGTTTCATAAAAGGTATTAATTTAGCTTTACAATCTTGACATTAATGCGTATCTGACACTGTACAATTAACCATATTAAATCAAATATACCATATATGCCATATGAAATTAAAAGAAAATAGTTTCCTATACTGAAAATTTGCATGTGAATCATCAGGCAAAGTTGGAGTTGGTAAAACATTGCAGCGCTACTTTTGGTAATATAAAGTGAAAAAAATGCACACCAAATACCAAATACCATACTATTCCATCATTCAGTATTTTTTCTAATTTTCTCCATTGCATCAGCAAAATATCGACATAACAAAAGAAGTTTACCTCTATTTTAGATAAAATATTCACTCTAACAGAAATTAACCTCATTGAATAAACTTTAAAAGAAACTTAAATAAACCAGTCTTTTCAAACTGTTTGAGCTATGCAAAAAAAATTTTTAAGTTGACATCCGAAAAAAGTAAAAAAAAAATTTTGAAATCGGTTTATATCTTCTGCTCCCTTTTTTGATTTCAAAATTCAAATATTTGAAATTTTTTAAAAATTTCTCAATTGCTTCAAAAATTATGGCAAATTTTTTTTACGTACAGTTTTTGCTACTTAATAATCAAAAAAATTACAAATCCAAAAAAAAAAAATTTCGCTTACTTTAGACTTTTTTGAAAATGGCCAAAAAACATGTTTTTTTGGATTGAGTCCTATGCACACATTTTGAAAAAAGTTATATATGTTGAACCTAAAATTTTTTCAATTTGAATCATAAAAATATGCTGTTATTTTGTTTTTTCAAAAAAAAAAAAATTTTTAATGGTGTTTGAAGCGTTCAAAATTGGTCAATTTTACGTTTTTTAGAGATTTTCACGACTTGCTA
>JAAAKG020067636.1:0-17487 GCA_010014905.2 Druon quercuslanigerum
TCTCTCCTTCTTAACTGGTATACCTCGGATCTTGGTAGACAGCTGAAACATTGCAAGTACCACAAATGTGCTGATAATTTCAAACTTTATCTTTCGGGTCCTGTTCCTTCTTAAACAGATTTCCTTTTTCTCGCACAGAAAGATATTGTCTAAGGATAGTCCCGCAGGAATGAACCCCCAAGCGGAGCTGTGAGAACCGTGCCAAAAGCTGAATAGCACCGAGTGAAGGTGTCTAGAACGGTGACTCTGAGATTCTGTGCGACAATGATAACACCAAATATAGTGGTAGTAAGTCCGGTTCAAAGCAATGGAGCGTGCTGGGCTCTTGAACATTATCCGGGCAATAATGCCGACCACTCCAAAACTAGGGAGTCAATAAAGATTGAGTCAATGCCATGGATGGGCGGAATCTTGGCGCTTTTAGGTGGATGGAGCGACAAAATCACGACTTGCTAGAATGCTACGATGTAAGTATAACCCCTGAATGAGAATTACATGGCACGACTGCATGCTATGTGGTGCGAGAAACGCCCAGAGATATATCACTTTTCACATCAACGTCTGCGAAAATATGCCGAAGAACTCCGAAAAATGGGCTATGACAGAAAAAGAGAGGTGACAAAAGCAACTGCGGGCAGGCATCTAATAGAGAACGAGCGATGCTTATGACCCAGAGAAACATCAACATCCATGTTTCTCCCAAGCCTAAAGATCTGGCTGGAATGGATGAAGAGCTTCATGGACAATTTTTCGAACACTTCGACCAGTGTCTGATTGACTATATTACATCTGGCAGGAATTTTGCCGTCAAAGTTCGAAATTTCTTGCGCGAACTCCTGATCCATTATCACACACTTAACAAGTCAAAGATGCGAACCATCAGGCCGCATGTTGTTAAGAGAATACGGGTACTATCTGACGCTAAGGGAAGTCTAGAACGGAGAGAGATGTGGGTGAGAGAACCAACAGCTTCTCTTTGACCTATCTCGCCTCATCCAAGACGTTCCAGTTACTGCCGACCATCCGCCCAAACCAGAGGACGTCGAAGTCTTTGTGAGAGAAGTCCATGGAGTGATACACAGACTGGACGAAGACTCAGAGAACATAAATTGCCTCTGGAAGCTGTGTGATGCCCTGGGGTGGCTCTTATTTTCAAAGTTTGAATATTCTTCAGGCTACCCCCCATTATGGCTTCATTTCATATTAATTATGTACAAAAAAGGTTAAAACAAAAGTTCCAGATCTATGAAAAGTGGACATATTTTTTCTAAAACTTTTTTTTCTATGACTGACCGTTTAAAAAAAAAACCATTTTTAATACAAATCTTAAGTCATAGGCAAAGACTATTTTTTCTAACCTCGAAACTTTCGGCGATAATCACTTACAACCAGTAGCACATCCTGTTTCTGTTGTTCGTTTTTCGTAAATAACTTATCATACTCTTGCATAACAACTTTTTATTTATTTACTTATTCAAGTTCTTGATCAAAAACTTTCATCATTCATTCGCGATTCAAAGCATTGACCCTTTTCATTTTTGATTCTAATTTCATTTTTTAATGCAAGGCTTGAGCAGCAGAAGGTGCACAAAACCATGCTTAGACGTACGTCGTACACACTAAAATTAAAAATACATCCTCTCTAGGCTGCTGTTCCTTTAAAGTATTTTTAACGAAATCAAAAATTCCTGATATTTCACCTTTATTAAAGTGTCCTTTGTCCTATTCGTTTTCAATCGCTGATTTGAAATGATTAACATTTCTTTCAGGCCAAGCTTCTTAAAAATCTTTAAAGATCAATACAATCGGACCTGTAGTTTCACCCATCTTCTCCTCGAAAGCGCTTCTGAGAATAATTTCATATATATGATGTCTACAAGCAAAGTAAAAATGATCTTTTTCTAAAAATTTGTTAATTAAAACGTACGCACCTCTTTAGCTTCCAATATTCGATGCTGTTGTATCGAAAACTAATGCTTTAACACAATCTTGGATATCCCACTTAAAATAATTTTATAAACAGCAGATGTCTGATCTTTTTCAGTTCCATATTGCAGTTCAGGCAATCCAAGAAATTCTTCAGCATCGCCATTCGAAAGAATCACAGGAAGTCGAACAACAGTCTCCTTACCTGTTAACGCTGGCAGTAACTTAATATTCCAGTTCACGAGAGCAGCTTTCAATTTCGTGTTCTTGAACTGATCTTTAATTGCAGTCGCCGATTCTGCACGTATTTTTTCATTTTCAATATGAATGGTCGACCTGTTGATGACAAAATGCTGCACAACATGACCTAGTACCTCGGTAGTTGCAATCAAAATATGAACTGCATCCCTGTCACTGATTTTACATTTATCTAAGGCCGCAGAAAGTTTAGGAGTCACTAGTGTACGGCTCCCTCTTCCCAGATTTCCTTTCAGTGATAAAAATACCAATTCTGTATTTTCTCAGAGACCAGGTTGTACCATAATGCATTTACAGCAACTGATACATTTATATCTGCACTTGATTCCAAACTTCTGGCGCTTTTAGATGACGTCAATACGAAAGTTTCAGCTTTAAAAGAAAAAGCGAGATTCAAAGATGTAAGATTAAATAAAAAAGTGAAATATAAAAAAATTAGGGGTATTGCAAATTGCATGATTGCAATTTTTTATATACATTACTTACTTAGTTGTTCAATTTCATGATCGCTTAGCTCTTTTCCCATGAACGCTGCCTTTTCTCGTTTTGCAACTTTTCTTTATGTGATAAATTCCTCGTAATCGACTCCGAACATGAACCCTTGTCGACCCTTTAACCTTTGATTCATTACAAAATGCTTATCTTCTTCTATAGTCATTTTTTCCAAAGCGTTAGCATGTGTAATGTTGGAAAGATCCTCGAGCTTCGATTTGAAATTGTCTTCTCATTTATTATTATCTTCTTATATTTTCTTATAATAACTTTATATCTTATATGTTTCTTATATTATCTTTATATTATTATCTTCTTTTTTATACTTTAGATTCTAGTTTTGGGATGCAGTTTCTTATTTCCTGAGTTGGAATTCGTGCTTTCTCCAAGAAAATAATCAACTCCTGCAATGCTAGTCTGCCACTTTCGCGTAAACTTAACTTCAACACACGAAGATTGAAAAATAATACACCTAAAACCTCTTTATTTTATGGCAATTTATTTCCAGTTATTTTATTCCAGTAATATCTAAGTAAATACATTTGTTCACGTAATAGACGGGCAGAAGACATTCTGACATAAAAATTTGTTTTGACTTGTCCGAAATCTGAAAGAAAAATGCGTCAGGTATGTGTCAGGGTGGTTGAATGTGGGCTGGGATCATGGGTCCTTTAGATTTTAAAAGAACATCTGCTCAGTACAACTGCATTGCTACATTAGTATTGGTACTTCTTGGTAGCACTTGGAAAAAAATACTTAGGAAACAGGGAAGGAAACAGATAGACTGAAAGCAAAAAAGTGCTACGTGCTTTATGGAAGACTCCTAGACTATCCTGTACCAGAGTACTTGGAATAGCTTTATTCGTGGCATACTTTTTCGCATTTTTTTCAAGAACAGTCAGTCCAGAAGAAAAACCGGAGCTGTGTGGCAAGAAATGTATAAATATTGCGGCTAAAAAAGAGGCGTAGCAGGATATCAGGAGAACCTGCTTATCGATAGGTGTGTCTGCAAAGATGCAACATCGTACCAGCGTGACCTATTGATGGCCTGCATTTATTACCAGAAAGCTTTCGTTTTGACCTCCTATATACTTACATTCTGCCTTTTGCAAGGCTTAAAGCTTCATCCAAAAATTGTGAGTTGCATAGATAGATTAATGATCTTACGATAGCTCCAGAATCGACAATTGTTTGATTTAATGATATTACTTAGAAGCGAAATCCGCGATATGATTAATGTTCACCAATTGAACCAACATCTTATCATAATTTAGAATAAATACATTTATTGTGAAGAGAATATCATTCTTTCTCCAAAAAAAAATATGTATATATATATATTTAGTTCGGTTTTGATTCCTCTAGAATCCAACCGAAAAGCCTATGACAAAGCCACCCAACCTGTCCTCGGGTTCTACTGGGGAGTAGCCCTATAACGCCTATAGAAAAAAAAGATTATTTGAGAATAATCCATTAGTTCCTTTTTGTATTTACCGCACAAGACAAAGAGAAAGTTAACTCTAAGACTAAGGTTTAGATCAGTAGAGAAATATGTTTAATCTTTTTTGTAAGAAGAACTGCAACTATCTCTTTTTTACATTGCGTGCCAGAAAGAGAGAGGTGACGGTTAATGACCGAGAAGTCGGAAGGAATTTTCGATTATCGAATATTGATCATCTTTTTTTTGACTTACAAGGTATAAAGCACGGGGTGAAGGCCGCATAGGAATATTTGGCAGCAAATCTGTCATCTGGTCAATTTTGACCTGGTGTTCGTTCTAGGGACTTTAAAAGTATTCATTTTGCGAAAAAGTAGTGAACTCTCAAATTGTTAGTGTGGTACCACTGATATTATGGCTTGGGAAAGCCACACGGAGAATATTTGTCTGTTAAATTTTACTTAATCAACTGCTAGTTACAGCTTCCATCAAGGAAAACAAAGTCTACGGCTCTAAATATATGAATGCCAGCGAAAAAAAAAATATTCTTGTAACAACAAGATTCTTTGGATGGTCATGCACTACTTCAGACATCCTCACATAGTTTAACTTAAACCATTACATTAGGTTCCAATACAGTACATATAATTTAGTCGCACGCTTTTAACGATATTAGCGCATTCAAAAATCGAAAACGTTGTGATGGGTTTCAAACCACCTAATCTAAGTTTAACGTGTTCGATCGCTAAGGAATAAACCTCGCGGCAAACTTAACACTTAAAATATTAAGAAAAAAATCTCGGCTATAAAGTTAAAGAACGAGTACGTCAGGGCGTAGAAAAAAATTGTAGTCCCCGTTTCATCCAAATTTCGTATTTTAATATTTTATTAATAAGCGTTCTTCCATATATTTAGAGGAAGTGAATAAAATCATTGGATAACTTTGTTTTTTTAAATGTTCTAACCTTAAGACCATAAGTTATTTAATTTTCAATATTTTAAATTTGTGCAAAATTGCACATTAAAAACTTACAAATTGAATTTATATGGAGTTCATTAAATTTAATATAATTTAAAGTCAAATAAGCTAAGTTATTCCTTTTCTAAAGTTCTAAAGAAAAGATTTTTGGCACTTTTCTCTCTAAATTTCTTTGAAGCTAACAAACATTTGTATGACACCATATCAAAGAAATAACTTGTTTGATTCAAACCAAAAAATGTCTCAGTGTGCCAGCGTTAATCTTGGCGCAAAACTTGTAAAGTCAAATCATTAGATATTGCAGCCAATGATATTCTCTAAGTAAACCGCAAAAACACTACCATTCACTGAAATATCAAGCGATTTATGTTTTGCGATTTGCTTAAACTTAATTTTTTGAATTAAATTAATTAATTTGAATTAATCTGAATTTTCGATTTTTCAGGAAATTTTAAAAAGTCGTTAAAACAATATTATAGGGCATTTAAAAAGCAAAATTTTTTTCGCTTGAGTTTTTTCGTGTCGTGCGTCGTTTGGCTTAAAATTATTATATACAATAAGTATCAAACGCGTTTTTCTCAAAACAAAATTTCTCTAAACTGTTGCCATAATATCTCAAAAATTAGTTAACTGATTCTGCTCAAACTAGCACAGAATCGTGAGGACATATATAGCTACAAGTTAAACTAAAATAATTAAGATTGCTAGTTGGTTTTTTTACCAGCTAAATAGACTAAATAGTTCAATAGAATCCGACTCCATTTTAGTTTCATGTAGAGCCTTAAGTCTCGCAATTATAATAATGTTTGGTTTTTTAAATACTGATAATCATAACAGACTGAATCATGGCAGCACTGGAGAAGCTTTTTTTATACAATATATTAGCTTTAATAAATTCCAAAAGTTTGTTCAAATGTCAATAAAAATTATATACAGATTATAATTAATTTTTTTTTTTAATGGCTTGTCAAAAAAAATTGTCTAAATCAGAATTTACAAAATAGCCTTCAAACTAGACGACCCCACTAGTATTTCGCAAAATAGTTTGCAAGTCTACTATTCTTTTAACGCGTACAAGTTCATTCAGAAGGCCACGAAGTCGGCTAATCAATTATTGCAGAATTTTTTCCATTGTGCCAGAGAAAGCTAATATTTCAGGGATTAAAACGGTAAAATCCTCTTTTATTTTTCTAACATCACATATATTTATTAAAGTTTAACGATAATTCATTACAAAATCAATTTGAGATAAAAAGCACTAAAAACACGAATAAAAATTCTTTATGTTTACTTCGTTAACAGCTAATCTTTTCATTAAATAAACGATTAAAAACTACATATTTTCCATTTTGAGACACACAGCGCATGACACAAACCAAATGTTAAAAAGTTAAATACTCTCCCGCAGGAAATTAACCAATTTTATTCAGACCATTTTCGTAAGACGCGCTTTTTGGGAGACGGGGGTCTCTCAGCATAAGGTGGCTCAATAGGATCTGGTACATGCACCCATGTAAAAGAATTTGTGATTGATTTAGTCCATCCAGTTGGAACGTCCAACTGCTCATCATCCTCTATTGGGCTAATGAAGTGAGTGAATACGTTTATTTTTGCTCGGGATCCTCTTTTAAATTTAGGCATAAACAATGCACGTAAAATCACATGACCACGTTCTAGTTTTTCAAACCATGCAAATGCGTCACCAGTAACAACTCCTGACATTACAAATCGTACTCCGTTTAGCCGTTCAGTAATATAACCATGTCGATCTGTGAGATAAATTTCCGTATTCAGGCCAAAATCGTATAAGCGAATTGCAAGTTTCCGTTCCCTCACAGTCTTTGAAGTATATATGCGATAGCGAAGTTCGTTGACATACACGCTGAATAGTCTGGCATAGGGGGGCACCAGAGGACGATACGTGGGTCTGACATGAAGAGATGACATGTCAGGAGCTGAAGCCGTGGCATGAACAGAATACATGGCAGGCGGATGCGAAGTTAAACCATGAAATTCGGGGACACGAAGAGATCCGCCAAATTGTAAGCTGGACTCTGCAACAGGAAAGAGAAGATTAAATATTTTTTAAGTACACAATGGTACTGAATACTGAATTTTAATGGCGCACTATTGACAATTTTGGTGAACTTTGTCTCAAAAGCGCTGAACTTTTGATAGGATTTACCTAGGGGGTCAATTTTATGCAATCGAATTTTATTATTACGAGTATTCAAAGGTTTCTATTGGCGCTGATTCAAAACTGGTAAATAAAATTTGAAATTTAAAAATGGCGGATCAAATGAAGCAGATCATAATTTACAAAACTGATTTGGCTAAAAAATAATACAGTGATGCTTTTTAGTTTGCTCACAATTAATCCAAAGTTATTGCCAGAGACCAGAGATTGAAATGATTTAAATTCACGTTGAAATGTATTTAAAAAAACATTCAAAGCATAAAATTTAATATTTAGACGCCCGTGGTATTGGATACATGAATTTTTCTAGAAAAATTGCTAGCTCAATCTAAACTTTAAAGACTGCAAAATTTTTAAAATAGTTTCTCTGTATTTGTTCAGTATTTGACATGGATTTACCTTCAGTTTAAATAAAAATTATTCTTCGAGAGCATTTCAATAAAAAGTTCTATAGTTTTTAAAACAAAATCTTCCATCAAAATAAAAAAACCTTTGGAATGTTTCCAGAAATCATGAGAAAAGTGTTTATTTTCCTAAAACATTTTTTATATTCGTAAAAAGCACTTTTTACCGCAATAATAAAAAAATTACTACTTGCTTCCAGTATCTGATAGCTGGAAAATTTAAAATTAAACCTGAATTAAAGTCAAACCTAGATTTAGTGTCAATTCTCGAAATCAAAAATAGAGTATCACAGAATCCAGGTTTGAATGTATTTCAAATTTTCGCAAAAATGTTATTGAAGAAACAAACTGGTAGAAATAGCATTGTATCAGAAAACTATCAAATTGTTTCAAATGAAAATTGAGTTTTATATTCATAATGTTGACAAACATTCATAAATAAATTTTACGAAGAAATAAAATAAATTGTTTGAAAATTTTTATTCATCAACACAAATGATGCATTTTTTAAGTTCAAAAATTTATTTTCCACTAAATAGTTAAATTTTCAGATAAAAACAATAATTTTTAATACAAGAAATTTTTATACTAAATGTTTATTTCAAAAGATATTCTAAGTTTCAGAAGTTTTGAAAAGATTAGGGAAAAATGACATGTCATGATATTTTGTTTAAATTGAAAACTTGTTGCAAGAGTCTCCATGATCCAACGCCGTCCAGCGAGAACAACTTTTTTGCTAGTTTAAAAGAATTATAATATACTAACGTTGATTGTTTAAATGTGCAGTATTATCCCAAGAAGTCGAAGAACTTGAACCAGCGTTATTATAAGAATATAGTCTTAGACGTTGCCTCCACCGTACAGCACTTTCACCTTTAAAATATAATAGATAGATGTTTACTAAAAGAAATTAATATGAATCTTTGGCCACTTCAGGTGTTATTTTCCAATTTTATTTAGAATGGTCTAAAGTATACTCTGAAAAAATTTAACTCAGGCAATCTTCACCAAAGCGTGCAATAAGTCTGCATATATAGAAATTTTTGTAGATTCTTCCTTATTGTGAAATTGGTACATAACATTTCTGAAATATTAAATGTTGGAGAAATCCACCTTTAACTCTTAAAGAACAAATAACTCTAAGATTGAATAAACTAGTTGATAATTTCTTATAAAAAATGAAACTTGAAAAAAAATTATACCTGTTAAGCTCCATAAGAGCAAGAATTGCTTTGAGCGAGCTGAAAAATGACTCTACAACAAAGCAAAAAAATAGGCAAATTTTGATTTTGCCTAGGCTATATGCATTTCCAGTCAGCCACGCACATTTTAACATTCGCTGTGCTTTTAACAGTGCCTCAGCTTTAAGTGCGGATTTTAGATATTGTAGTTTTTCTCCATTACTTATGTTATCACGGTTGACAACCATTGAGCTAAAAGTGTCTCGGAATGAAAACCACTCATGTACCTTACCATTAAAAACCTGTAATTCAGCAAACCCAGAATTGAAATCGAGTCTTGAATATCTGTTTGTAAGCTAATATTGAAAGTACGATGCGAGGCATCATTAACTTCGTTAGAGCAGGGCTTTGTAGAGTAGGACTCTGTCGAAAAATGTATATGTTTATGGTGGTTCAATTATTTTAAGTTGCATTTTATAGATGACCTGACGCTGGTCGAAGTAGGTGAAAAGTGGTAAAAAGTGCGTTGCTCGTAATCATAGTCTATGGAGAACGAATTTTGCATTTCACGTACACTTGTTTGTTTAAAAACATGTTTTGAGTGTTTACTTTAAAACCTGGGAGACCTACAACATTCCTATTGAGAGAAAAAGACGTGCAATCAAATTTTCTATGATAATGTGTACTTTTGTAAATCAGCATTCAAAACTTGTTGCAAAGGTATCCAGGGGCCAATACCTTTCAGCGACATGAAAAAAATTACAATATACTAACCTGGATACCAAAAACTCGGAGAACTGGATGCAACGCTGCTAAAAGATTCCATTCTCTGAGGATGCCTCTGCTGGCCATCATTTGCATCTGTAAGATATAATATAGAGATTTTTAGTGAAAAATGCATCTAACCCCAAAAATGTGATATCGGTCCAAAATAAAGGTAGCTCCACTGTAATCCGAAACTCTATAATTATTATGAAAACCGAGGGTCAAAATTTTTTTTAAATAAGTATGTTGGGAGTATTTAGAAAACCTGAGAGATGTATTTCTAGAGTATTATGTTATTTTGAATTCTAATTGCACATTGAAAAATGTGCAAACATAAAACGTCCTTTCTTTAAAAAGATAATTTATGAAACCCGTTATGTTTTTTATTAATTATTATTGTGGTGTACTTATAAAAACAGGAAAACTTACATATATTCAATTAAAATGTCTAAATCTGGTTAATTTATAATTATTCTAATTCATGATTGTTCCATTCAGAAATGAGAAGCGCAATTAGAAATTAACCAGAATTCAGCAGCAGTAAATGCCGACATCTGACCATTTGTCCAATCATTAGTTTAAATTACATCTTTTACCATTACCTTCTATTTTCAATAATGTCACACTGCATTATTCAATGATTTGAGTTACACTTAGCGCGATTTTTTTTTCATTGATTTTTTCTCTTTTAATACTTTTCATTCATATGTGAGCATTGGCTTTTTCTGTCCAGGTCGTTAACTTTTGCTAGGTCGTTGTTTTTTTGCTAAGTCACCTTTGCTACAAATCGCAAAAACAATATCATCTGAAACACTTTCCTCCGAAAGTCCTAAAGATTGCAGTGGCATGCCTTTAGCTGTTGGACATTTTTGCAATCTCCAAGCTGACAGTTTTAGATTATAAGACAACGCGTCACTTTAAGCAAAATTTCTTCCCGAATAGCTTTGACATTCGCTCCATCCCTTCTCTGGTTTTTTAATCCAATAAGTGAAAGCTCAAAATTGGCGCGATAAATGCAAGAACATTCCTCGGCTGAAGAGTCAGTTAAAAACAATTTTGATCACAAAGTAAAATTTTCTTGTTCCTGTTCTCAAATATTCTTTCTAAAAAAATTTGGAAATGCTAGCGAATATGCTAACGGAAGTCTCTTCACACTTTTTTTTAGAGTAAATGCAAAAAATTTAATTTTGCTAATTTTGATTTATTTGTATGGCGCTTAGGAATTAGTATCGATTTTATAAAAGGTTACGGTATGAATTTTATAAGACGTTATGGTATTTTTCTCCCGACTCTGCAGGGTTAATCTTGTAATATTTTTAGCAAAGAAACTTCTATAAACGGAATGAAACAATATTTCAGATACAAAATGAAAATTTTCAAATTTATTAATTTATTGCATGAAAAAAATGTGACGAGAAATGATCACTTTTTAACAAAAAATTGTAATAGTTCATTAAAGCAAAAGATTATTTCTCTTTAAAAAATTAGATTTACTTCAGATACTTATAATTTGAAAAAAACATGTTAAATATAAAAGTTAGACTTTTAAGCAATGAGATAAACCTTTACTAACAAAAAAATGTCAACAAAGTAGCTTAACACTTATTCGCGCTGTTGATTTTTGTATTAGGAAAAAATTATTTTCAATATAATATTTAACTTTCAACCATATGAATTTTCAACGAAAAATATGAATCTGAAAAAAGTGCTTTTTCAGCAAAGGTGTTCAACAAAATTTTCAAAATAAAATAGCTGAATCATCACGCCAACAAAAATCGTTTTGAACCAAAAAGTTGCATTTCTATCTATGAAATAAGTAATTTATAAAGTAAAAAAGTTATTATTGTAGACAACAATTGTTCCAACAAATGTTTATCCTTTTATGTATTTATGAATAAAGTGCCGCTTTTTCACGAAATTAACAGCCAGTTCTTTTAGCAATGATTTTTTACTATAAATCGGTAACATTTAATAAATTTTTGACAAATTGAAAAATCAATAAAGACCTTTTTGAATTTTAAAAAAAGTTTAAATTAAATATTCCTTTACTATTTAAATTCTACAAACTTCACGTCAATTCTCCACATAAAGTAATAACTACTTTCTGCGTCCACATAAAGTAATAACTACTTTCTGCGTCGGACTTCCACCCTTGGTCACAAACTTTTCCAATTTTTTTAGAACATCCAGTCCACTGAGAACGTGAACACGAAAAAAATTTTTAGTTTCAAAATGCATTAGCAGAGAAAATTTTGTTTACTACATTGTTAAGAAAAATAAGAATAGTAGATCGTTATCGACGCATGAAAAAAAGGTTAAAAATGTGTTATTAGCAGTTGATCACACACAAAAAACAAGTTCTAACTATAAAAAATGACCAAATAATGCATTTGTTCATTAATTTTAGGTCAACAATGATCAAATATCGATTAATAGCAAAAATTCATTTCTAAGAAACTTGTAGGTCAATTTCATGAAAAAGCGGTTAGTTATTTAAAGTGAATTGCTTTGACAAAATCAAGTTCGTACCTCAAAAAATAGGCAAATATTGCATGTGTTAATTTGAGTAGAAACTTTATTTTTAATTAAAAAAGATACATTTTTGAGTGAATATAAAATAGTTAGATTTTCTATTTCGGCCAAAATATGTTTAAATTTTCAACAAAAAAGACATGAATTTTCAACTCACCATGATACGGGTAATGATATTCTGGAGGACTCAGAGGCGGATGCATATAGGGGCCGAGATCCTCGCCAAATGTCTGCACCCCATTATCCCAAATATGTATCAGGTGATCTACATCCTGTGGAGTCAGATCCTGATTATTTGCAGTAGGCGGTAGTCTTTGGTCGTTATCTTGCCTTTCTGCCGATTCTGTAAAAAGATTGACTATATGTGAGGAATTCTCCACAGACAGGACACTTTGGTGAGCAAGGGTTCCATTACTAAAACTACAGGTTCGCTTATTGTAAATCTTGGTGAAGATCTTCATTTTGGTACCGCATAACAAGTTCCACAGCAAAAATTATTTTATAATATTGTTAACTTTAACAGATCTCCATACACACCAGAGATAAATTTTCAAATCACGCAGGAAATAAATAATGGACTACTTTCAAATTTACATTTAAGAATCCTAAAACTGTACTCATAAAGTACAAAGGAATAGTATCTGACGACCCATCCTCCTCGTTTTAAGTAAAAGCGGAAACATTTTTCGCGAGTAAAAAAACAGTCTTACATATATTCAATTAAAATGTCTAAATCTAGTTAATTTATAATTATTCTAATTCATAATTTGTTTTAGTGTCCATCGCCGTAATCCAAAATAATTTTTATATTTCAAAACAGAAGTTAATGAATAAAAGATTAAAATTTATTCGAGAACGGCAGAAAATGATTTACCAAAGGAGTTTTCACTTCATTTTACTTTTAAATATTAAGGACATTTTTGTATTCTTTTCCATCGACGTGACCGTCGTTTCATGTCGTGACGTCAGCTGTCAAGATGTCTGCACGGCGACGGCCAAATAAATGATACCAATTGCTTGAGACGAAACATAATTTTCTTTATAACGTGAGCAAAATTGGGTTTTTCACCGGAAAGTTTTTTTCCATGCATTGGGTATCATTGTGGGCCCTCGGCGTGCAGACATCAAGGAGTCTTGAATTTCGCACAGCGAACCTGAAATACCTAATTAGGACTCATTACGGCCCTGAATTTAAATTGGCAGATTTAGATTTGCTTTATCCCGGTGCGTTCATACGACGTGCTGGCGAGCTAGATTTTTATCTCGTTGTTTATTTATGTTTAATAAATTAAGCTTAAACTATAAACTATTATCATTATTTATTGGTTTCTGGTTCGAAAAAACATAACCTCTAAATAGTGGATTTCAACTAATTTGTATAAGAGACATGAGATATTTTGTAGGGTTTTTAAGATAGGAAGGGATTTATAATGACATTTTTCGAATTCACGCTGAATGCTCATTAATTTAGCATTAAATCATTTAATTCTTTGAAATACTTAAAAAAATTTTAAGATCGCCTCACTCGAAGTTTTTTTACTACTGGAACTTTTACAAACGCAGTAAAACGATCTTACAAATAAAATTTTACAATTTTAATATTTTCAAGTTTATTTATTTATTGTAAGAAAAAAAGTATAGACAATCGGAAAAATAGAAAAAGAATTTTGAAACCAAAAAGACCGCATTTCAACAAATAATGTTTTTCCAGTCATGAATGAAAAATAATGTTGATATAAATTGTTTAACATTCATAACAAATGGTGAATTGTCGGTAAAAAATTAAATTTTCTTTGAGAAAGTATTGATTAAATAAAAAAATAAAAAATAAATAGTTAACAACAAAATATTAAACTTTCAAATAAAGAGACGAATTTTCAAGAAATAAATTTCAACCTAAATAGTGGAAAATTTTTAAACGGCTTAGTTTTCATACAATAAAGATGCATACAGTGTTAACCCAAAAAAACAATCATCTTTTTCGAGATGTTTAAAAACGTGATTGCGCGCTTTTTTTTACATGCCATGCGCGAAAAAATATGTGTGTTACGGAATCCTCGAAAGAATTATGTTCGCTTTTTTCCATCACACACACGAAGCTACACAAACACACACACACACACAAAATAAAGTAGTGGGTTTTATTTGAAGGTTAGTGATACGGAAAGTCAAATTTCCGTGTATAATAGAACTGACGGAAATTTAAGATTTATTTGTGTAGAATTAATTTATTAAATTTTTATGTTAGGGATATAAGTTTTGTACGTGAAACAAACATTTTTTCAACGAAAAAGATTGTTTTTGGAGCAGTAGGTATCAAAAAAATTGACATCAAAATAAAAGATAATTTTTTTTATATAACAAAGAAATAATTTTTTATAAAGTGCATGAATTTTCTACCAAGGAGTAGCATTTCTAATGTAATTTTGAAAGTCCTATTTGCATTTGCAACCTCACAGTTGACTATTCAAACATGAAGGTTAATTTTCTACCAAAAAACAAAAGAATTTCAACAAAATAGATGAATTTTCTACCAAAAAATTAACTTTTTTCCAAAAAACAATGTTTTTTAATATAATACAGGTATTTCTAAACAAATTTTGAGGTTTTGAATGGAACTTTAAACCTTATAATTGAATTATTAACGACTAAGTACAAACCAAATTTTTTCAAACGAATAGTTCAATGTTTAACTAAAGATAATTGATATTTAATCGATTAAGCATAAAATAGTTACATTTTCGGATAAGGTAGTTGTCATGCAAAAGTCAGATACCTGATAAAAATAGCTTTTTTATTAAAATTAACAATAAAAAACATTCATTTAAACAAAATTTTTTGATGCAATTGAATTTTTTTAGATCTTAAATTTTGACCAATTATTAAAAGAATAATTACTTTGAAAGAAATTTCAGTTTTTTTGGGAAAAATTTCTATACAACTCTGCTTTATCTAATTTTAAAAATAAGTAAATGATCCTAAAAGTATTTATTTATTTGAAAAAAGTTTTCTTAAAAAAGTTTTTCTAACGATTTAGAGCTATAAGATCAGCTATTTAGGCCACAGAAAAATTTACTTCTAAATTGCAAAGAGTAGCTGTAGAGAATGTTTTCCTGAAAAAGAGAAGCCGTCATTGATCGAAATATAATCATCCTTCAAACATTGTTAAAAAGCGGCGGTCAGAAACAATTTAATTGCACAAAATATTGTTACAATTAATGTTTTTTATTTGGAATGTCATCAATTACAATTTTTTGGTTCTTAGAATTTAAGAAACTATTTGTTTTCAGATATCTGACTTTCGGCACGACAACTACCGTAGAGAAAATAATTTTCGGAAAAAAATTCAAGACAAAGACATTAATTTTCTATCTAAATAGTACCTTAAATATCTAGGGCGTAAAGAAGGCAATTTTGACGACTGCGTCAGAGTTTTCAAAAAAATGGTAAATTATTCTCCAAGAAGACTATTTTTTGACAAAAGATAGAAATTTTTAACGACACTTCTAACTGTAATCGTCAGAATGTAGAAGTGTCTAGACATGCCACTGACGTGAAGATTAACCAGTTTTCTTTAAAATTATAGTTATAATACGTTATTATATTCACCAATATAATTAAGGATTAGCGCTGAAGATAAGGCCAAGGTATATACTACCTTCATCTTTTCCAATTTAAGGAGACACTGCTCAATGTAACAAGGTACAAGGAAACTAATTAAAATTTTGGTGTTTTGTCAGATTGTAAACTGTGTACTGTTCTCGATCCCTTTTTGTTTTTAAGCTTCAAGAACGTCCCTGTGAGGTATTCACATTCCATAAAAGTAAATATTTCTGCAATCTTCCGCTTTCCAGGTAAGATGCTTTTCACGCGTCAATTTTGTTTAGTGTCTATTATAAGTGACTAATCAACATGGTTCTACAAACAGCGTGATGATACTCATTTCCTGCTCCGTCCCCCCCAAAAATGTGCCTGTAATGACTTATGCTTCACATTCAAATTCTCAATAACTTGCACGTATTTAGACGACATAATGTTTACGGATATTAAGGGCAATCTAAATTTTCGGAAATCAACCGCTATTTTCTCATGGTTTTCTTAAAGTAAAGAATAATAATAATTTAAAACAACCATGAAGTTTAGAATTTTACCTGCATCTATGCAGTGAGATGAATGTTGGTTTGATTCAATGTGTTCTTTGGAGTCGAAGTATGTTAGAACGGTTCAAGATTATAAAAGCTCGCGGCGTTTTACAGGATTGAGACTGTCACCATGTATATGAAACCCGCATTACTTTTTTTAAGGTTTTCTTATTTTTTGTTTTTATTTTTTTAAAAACTTTTTTCATTTATTTTTAACTTTTTTAATATTTTTTTCATGTTTTTTGTTTTGTATGTTTTTGTTGAAACATATTTACTTGTTTTTAGCTATATTTTGTTGTTGATAGGTTTTCAGATGCATAAGAGTATCTAAATGCAGTAAGCATTTTATCAGAGGTAACCTTAAACGAATGACCTTTAGATATGTGATCTACTGATGGTGCTGTAGCAAATCGTTTTGACAGTTTTCTAGCTGTTCTCTTATGGTTTTGTTTAGTATAGTGGAAAAATGTTATATTAGGAAATTTATTTTCGGCCCAGTTAAAAAATTGAATAGAATTTAGAATAGCTTCATTTCCTCTGTCTTGTAAGCTAGCTCGTCCTGCATGATGCTTTAATGATCCAGATATTCCGTCAGGAGTTGCCTTACCATGAGCTGTAGCATAATTATGCGAATCTGCCTCAAAGGAAAGTCTTCTTTGTGGTTCACTAAATTAGCCATTTAATATCGATTTTTAAAATGCTGCTTTGCTCTATCCGTCACATAAAAAAGTTTTTTTAATTTAGGAAATTTTTTTCTTATAGCAGGAATTAAATACGTTTGTGATAAATACACAGCCGCTGTGTCATGAGTTGTATATTGGGAGGTTAATACAAAGCTGCAGTGTTTTAGTTCTTGGTCTTTTTTTTAGAACAGGACATCAACGAATATGCTACATTGGTCATTGTTATAATGAAATTTTCATTTAGAAAAGACCCTCATTTGGTTTCAAATGGTTTTTTAGAACTTTTATAAATATCGATTGTTCCTTAGAGATGAAATGATGTGATATCAGTTTTTTTAAGCTCTCAGATAATTCCGGCACAAAATCATGCACATTCATGCACTCCTTTTTCCAAGTGCACCTGTCGATTGTGTGCCAGATGCTGTAAATAATATTTTCGACATCATTTTCCATTAACACAGAATTTACGTGCTCTTCGAAATCCAATAGA
>JAAAKG020067647.1:0-17485 GCA_010014905.2 Druon quercuslanigerum
GTAATCAGCGCATCAAAATGCATAGGTATACGCAGTGTGAATGATTTTGGAGGTAAACCTTAATCGGAAGTTCACCCTAATTACCTAAATTAGAGACCAAGTCTCAAGCTTATTTTCTAACTTTCCTCGTAAGTCAAAGTTTCTATGAAAGTGCAGCCTTGCCAGGCCACTTTTTTAAAGACTACATTACACCACTGAAATCTACGACGAAATTGTATTCTGTTATCAAATAAAAAAATTTATTAAATCTATAAATACTGCATCTTTCCTGATTAGAATTTTAAGTCAGTTTGGAAACTTTAATCAGAGAAAGTTTGTAAAAGACTTACGTATATCTGGAAATTATTTACAAGTTCGAGTCATTGAGTGCAGAAACTCTAGTGTATACTTGTAAGGATAGCATATATAATTCGAGTGGTAGGATTATTAAAACTTACTGTCCCCTCAGTCGAGTTTCTACTCTGAAAGTTTGAATATGGGGAAACATGAGCTTCAGTGAATGCTATTGAGAAACGCGCCCCCAACTCGCATGCTTGCACATCTCCATATAATTACGGTATGACTTAACAAGAGGGTTGTAAGATACATAGAGAATGGAAGAAGGGTTCCAAGAGACAGAGAGAGAGAGAGAAAGAGGAGGGAGAAATTCCTGATAAAGAAGAGAGGGATAATAAAAGAGAGAAAGAGAGAGAGAGAGAGAGAGAGAGAGAGAGAGGTGGTGGCCTGAAGCTAGTGAAGTGCTCGTAAAGTTGGGGTAGACCAGAACCCAGTCTAGTTACAAAGGATGAAATACGACCCTTATTATTATTCTATCGCTCTCGTACTTTGCCTAAAGCGTTTCCATTTTCACTTTTTCAACCTAGAGCCTCAATCGCACTCTAATTTCTTTTTAATCAAAAACTATTGACTTTCAGAAACATGAATTTACATTTAGGAATGGCCAGTAGGGTGTATCTTATTTTTTGAACTCAAAACTTATTTCGCAGCAAAAACTAGAGGTTAGAAATGTTGCACGTACACCAGGCTCTCGGCCTAGGAACTCTCGGTTTAAGAACTCGCGGTTCAGGAATTCCCAGAAATGCTGGCCCACGCAGTTTCTCAGCTCAAGGGGCGAGATACGGTTGCGACTCTCGCTTTGGAAGAGTCACAGTGCGCGAGTACTCAGTCGAGTATATTGCATAATATTGCGCATGCCGATTGAATACGGTTCAGACGGACTTGATTGTTTACATTTCGAGCTTCCCGATTTAGGAACAAGGCTCTTTGCCCCCGACAGTCGACACTGTTCCTAAACCGAGACTCTGGTGTAATCGTTCACACAGGTTAGTAGTCAGCTGATTACTCCCAGTGGAGGTAAACTTTTCGTTGTTGCAGGCCTATAACGTTCTACCTCTAGCGGAGTCCGCCAGAGAGTCTGACCTCTGTTTTTTTATGTGTTGCTATCAGGGGCAGATTCGGTTCCAATAACCAAAAAAAATATGTGCAATACATTTCAGCATAACTTGCTCAATTTTCGTCCAATTATTATATAAACCCTGGACCGAAACCTTCTTCCGTTCGATAAAATTATTGCAGCGTAAAAATAAAAATGTTTAAAATGGCGGAACCATAAAAGATGACCAAAAATGGTATTCAATATAGTTTTAAACATAAGAAACCCGCAAATATAGTGACCAGTTCTTTTTAATAACTACGAAGCAATTCTTGACATTAAAGATTCAAAATATAAAAAAAATATAAATGGCGGCTACTTAGATTACAAACGAATTCTTAATTTAACCATTTTGCAAAGAAAGACTCTCAAGCTTAGTAGGATAAACAAGTTTATTTTCAGAAACAGTGGAGTCGTACATGACAGTCAGAATTTTCAAAAAATACAATATTGCGGTTTAAACTAATATTGTCAAGTCAACGAATATTTTAAATTTTATTGTAAAACTTCACTTTGATTGAGAACATTTGTCAACAGTATTTTGAGCTTTTTGAAAATTAATTTGCTTATCTTGCCAAGTTTGAGAGGCTTTCCTTAAAAAAAGGGAAAATTACTAATTTTTTTCAATATAAACAGCTACTATTTTATATCTTTTTAAAATCTTTAATTTTTAATGTCAGCTCTTGCATTATTTCTATCAGGAAAGATTTTTTAAATGAAACTTGGCTCCCTTTTGTTTAAAACTATAGAAAATGCCATTTTTATTCATATTGTATGGGTCCGCCGTTTTGAGAATTTCGAAATTTTTGTTTACTCTCAACTACTTTTTCAAGTTTAAAATAAAGGTTATTTTTTAATTTTAATCACATGAAAAACTTTAGGGATAGGTATTAATTTATTCGGCCCAAATTTTAGAGCATATTATTTTTTTCTATTGCAATGAAACCCGCTTCTGGGAGCTAACGAATTTTGAAAAAAAAATTAAACATGTACAGAATAGGGACCATAATATAAATCAGCTTTATTTGTTGTTTGAATTGACAAAAAAATTTTTTGTTATTACTGGGTTATTTTTACAATTTCAGTTTGTCTCGCATATTACACAATTTCTCAACTTTTTCCAATTTTCCAAGTTTTACAGGGAAAACTTCAAGCAATAAAATACTTGAAACTGATTCTACATTTTTGCAGTTACAGCCTTTTTAAAGTTCCTTTCCTATTCAATCACAGTACAGAATAATTGTTCATATTGTTAAATAATTAAATATATTAAAAATACAAGAATATTGGTTCAAGTTATTTTACAGTCCACAGTATTTTGCTTTAATGAGTTAATCCATTTTAAATCATAAATTGATATAATTTTACATATTTCTTTCTAAGAATTGAAATTCAGTAAGCGTTGCTACTAATCTTTATCATAGAACTACTAATTCATAGCATAGTCGTTAACAATTAAATTAACAAAGAAGTTTGTTCGTTACTATGAAAAATCAGTTGTTTTCTGATCAAGATTAGTAGTATTAGTATTATTAGTATTAGTATTTATCTTGCTCATTGAATTATTGATAGTATTACTATATGAAGTAGTAATTTTGTCCTCGAGATTAATAGATATACTAGTTTGCATTCAGATAATTAAATTAAAGTCTCGAAAAGATTAAAGTTGTGTTTTCTCAATCATCCTACAGCTGGGTTTAATTTCCTTCCAGTTACCTTTTGGCTTTTGCCCTGGTCGATCGAGCCAAGAGCTGAGCTCGAAGAACGTAAACCATTCTGCTAAAGCAAAAAATAGTGCAGCTACGATTTCCCACAGGTCTCGAGTTGAGACTACTGTCAAGAAAGAATGTAATTCTATTATCTAAATTATCCCAAGGATTTTCTCAGGATTTCGGACAAATCTATTTTACCTCATCTTTTGAAAATAGCTTGTGGTCACTACAAATTATTTTGAATCTTTCAGAAATAGGATACTTTTTTCAGTGTTAACAAATTATTATTTATAGACTTTATGAAGATATTAAAGTGCCAAACCATCAAAATATTAATGACAAAATGTTTTCATTATGCAGTAGATACTAACAAGACTCGTTCCTCAAGAAGCACCTTTTTCGCCAAGTACATTAGATGCGCTTGCGCGAGACAATTTTTTAAATAATCGGCCACGCTTCGCAGCGATATATTTACCGCTAGCCCTAGGAAGCCCCCACTCGGAATCCCATTTAAGCATCTGGTCATGATGTATTTGCTTTAATTAAAAGCCGTTTAGGACCATGCCTGAAATCGCACTTAAATGGGATTAATTTCAATTAAAGGGTCACGTTCCAAAAAGACATATTCAAAATTTTCAAGCTTTTTCAGGACTCAAAAAATGCTCCCAGAAATCGATATTTAAATTTAGGAAAAACATACTTTGGAGATACATCAGTGTGAATTGAAGCGTGTAAATGTGGATTGGGAAATGTCATTAGGTTCCGATAAACTTGAGTGGAAATATTAGTTTTCGTGTGAAGCATAAGTTCACTCCACTTTATATGTAAATTAAAAATCAGATCTTTAATTTTAGAAAAAAAAACACTTGATTTTCAGCTATTGAGGTAGTGAATTGGTACATTATAAATTTTATTGAAAAATTTAATTTAGATCCCAGGAAATGATGGGGCAATTATTTTTCTTTCGAGTCAAATAATATTCCTCTTTCCGAAAAAATAGTCTGAAGTAAATTTCTAGATCTTTTTAGGATGAGTAATTTTTCTTCTTTATGTTTTATCTATCACATAAAAATTTGTTGCAAAATGGAATTTTTTATTTTTGAAAAACCATTTTCGACGGACAAAAATTGGTCAAAAGTGACTGGTTAATGATTTCTTCTTTTGTTTTTTGGCCTAAAAAAAGTTTGACAAAACTCAATCCAATCTGATCAGTTTTGCGAGAATGATCATACCTACAGGCTACAGAGTACAGATTAGAGAAAATTCTTCAGACAGACGGACACCTTTGTAAATATAGTTTTTTCTGGCTCAGGGAACCTCAAAACGTGGCGATTTGATAAAAACCGACGAAGTGAAATTTGACATAAAACAAATACTTTCTTGTTGGGATGAGAATGGGAAAAGAAAGATAATCGATGACCCAATTTTTTCAAATGGAATAACAAATGCAACACACTTCTACTAAAAAATGTATGGAAATGGTTTTTGTACCTACATTAAATTTATTTAAAAGAATTTGTTCTCCTATTTTAATAAAAAAAACCTATTCGCCCTTGTCTTACAGCATTTTGGACTGTGATTTTTTTAATTATTACAATATTAGAATTCTGGTCTTTAAACATTAATGGTTAGGGAAAATGAAAAATTTAACAGAGAAAAATCACGGCATTTTTAAAATGAAGTTTTGTGGTCTCTCAGTTAATTGACTTATTCGCGTTTTGAATGACAAGGTAAAACCGCTAATTGTGAATTTTAGATTTAGCTCATAACTTTTTAAGTGAAAACTCATTACTTGAGTATTAATTTTTCAAAGTAGTAATATACGATTTTTCGCCGTTGTCGAGAAAATCGAATTTTAAAAATTCGAAGCTCAGACTGTAACACTTGATAAGCGGAAGGATGTGTGTTCAATTCTCACCGCCTGCAATTTTTTTATTTAGAAATATAATTTTTTTCTAATGCTCATCAAAAATTATGCAAATAACTTCATTCGTGCTTCTAATTTCAACGTTTAATTTCAACATCATAATCTTAAAACAAGGCAATATTTTCGTTAAAAAAAGTCATTGCAAAATTCATTATTTTTATAATTTTTTAAGAATATTGAAGAAAATTATATCAATAAACTTCTTAATAAATGAAAAATGAAAATGCAGACAGAAAAAATCGAACACGCAACCTATCGGCTATGGTGATAACGCGCTACTGACTGAAAAGCCGGCCATTCGGAAAGCATATATTACTGATTTAGTAATTAATATTCAGGTAATGAGCTTTCGTTAAAAAAAAATTATATATCGAAACTAAAATTGACAATGGGAGAAACTTAATTTAAATTGGGATTATGGTAGAATGAATAGTTTTTTGTTAATTATAAGTCAAGAATATCTCTCGCCTTGTCAGCTCGATCTGAGATCGGCGTTTTGAAGAGACTCATCTAGAGCATAGAACAACAATGTTCACGAAGTGAGTAGAGATTCTTCGAAGAGGTATTCAATTTAACCAAGAACAATAGCCATGCTTTGCATGGAACAAGCCTCGATAATAACTCTATCGATTCGAGCACGATCCACATTGCGACTCTATATAACTCGAGCATAACGTAACTCGGTAGCGAGACATAACACGATTACACGTTGTGACCGTATTTATAAAACACTCTTTTATTTTATTCAAATTTATGCCTATTTCGAATTTCAGAGAATAACTCGCAGTGTTGAATTGAAATTTTATTTTTGGTATTTGCTTGTGTAGTTGTCATTCTTAGTGTCATAATGTATTAATTATCCAATTTAAAACTTTTTTATACAAATTGAAAATGCGTGAAATTTAAAAAAAATGCAGATTCCAAATGGGAGTTTGGCAACTCCTGTAATCCAGCGACTTGGTAGCTAGTTTTGTCGACAACTGTAAGTTGGTGATTGTGAATTCTCTTTTGTTAAAGCTCCTTCGGATTTAACGAAATCACGTGTCTTGTGCTTCGCACAATATTTGTTATTATTATTATATTATTATATATTTGTTTTTAAATAAAAATTCAATTACTTGGATGAAAGTTGAAACTTTATAGTATTATTATTAAAGCCCCAAAAATTGCGTGGGTTGTTCTTTCTGATGATTGTGTACGCTTAATTTTCAGTATACATTTACAGGGTTGCTACCAATTTGAGAACTCTGAGAAGTCACAGAATGTCAGGAAAACCTGAAAAAGTCCGGGAATTTGCGATAAACTGAAGTTGAAGGTTAGGGCTCATTCACAAATTACGCAAGGCGTTTTTCTGGTATTTTCAACCTCAGGCAAATAACACACATATGAATTTTGTTATTTAAATAAAAGTCGAACTATAATCACATTAGATTTAAATTAGAAAATGCGTTAATAATAAGTCTGGCAAACGTGCAATTTTATCAATTTTGTGTTTTATCTTTTTTTTTTTTGCGAATTCATCTTGTAGTTAAAAGTTGCTTTTTTTGAACATTCAAAAATTTTATTAAAAAGTCAATCTTTTGGTTTGAAAATTCAAATAATTTTATTAAAAATTAAAACGCTTTGGTTAAAAATTAACTTAATTCTCGAAAATTCATATATTTCCGTTTGAAAATTTAAATATTTTGCAGAATATTCGTTCTGTTGGCATGAGAATTAAGCATTTTTTATCAATTTTTATACTTTTTTTTATTGAAAACTTAACTCTTTTTTGAAAATTCGTTTTTTTTAATTCATCTCTTATCGTAGTCGTTTAATCTTTTTGGTTAAAAGTGCAATTGTTTGGTTTGAGATCATTTTTTTTGGTTGAATATTTAACTTTTATGTTCAGCAATCCTCATTTTTGTTGAATTTAAATGATTTTGGTTTAAAATTTAATATTTTTGGTTGTTAATGTATCAATTACTACATTTTTGTATGAACAATCATCTTTTTTAATTGAAAGTGGAAAAAACTTGTTTCAAATTAATCTTTTTAGTTGATAATTCATCATTTTAGTTAAAAACCCTTTTTTTATCAATTTCGCCGACAAAAATTTTGGTTGAAAATTAGAGTCTTTGGCTAAAAATTAATTAATTTGGTTGAAAATTAAACGTTTTTGTTAAAAATTCGGCTTTTTTATTAAAATACATTTCTATGCGAAAATTTAAATATTACATTATTTGTTAATAACTTATCCTTTTTTAGTTTGAAATTGCCGATTTTGATTAAAAATTTATCTTTTGTGGTAGAAATTTAATTTTCTTGGTTAAAAAAGTTAGGTTTTTTAGTAAAAAATTTATATATTTTATTAAAGATTGGTCTTTTTTTAGTAGAAAAATTATCTTTTTCATTCAAAATTAAACTATTTTGTTAAAAATTCATTGCCTAGGTTGAAATTTTCACTATTCATCTAGTTGTTTTAAAAGCTCCTTTTAATTAATTAAAAAAAATTTTTTTAGGTTTAAAATTTGAATCATTTTTTTACCATTGTTTACAAAATTTTTTTAACGTAAAAATGATCTTTTTTAGTTGAAATTTTAGGTATTTTTGTTGAAATTTCATATGTCTTGGTATAAAGTTAATCTTCTTGGTTGAAAATTTATCTTTTTGATAAAAAAATCAACTATTTGGTTACAATTTTATCTATTTTATTGAAAATTCAATGCTTCTAAGTTTATATATATGTTGATTTACTTTTTTTTGTAGTAAAAATGTTTTGCACCTAAGATCTTTAAACTTACTTCCCCTCCTCCAACCTTGTAAAGAATCGTGAGATTTTAACAAACCTCACCTCTCCAAAATTTTCTTACATTATTGACATCCTAGGGCCTAGGTCTAATGTTGTATTTATACACACCTGGAAGAATAATTTCCAACCGCCGGGGAAAAGTCAGGAAATTTCGAAATAGGGATTTCTTTGCAACCCTTATTTAATTTTTTCTGTAGCACAATTTCTGTTTGCAATTAATTTTTACACGGCTTTTATGATCTGAAACTTAAGGTGCTGCAAATGTCTGAGGGTTTAGAAACATCCAAAATACGACTACCAGGATGAATAGTTTGATGCAATATTTTTAATACATAATCTGATGGCCAGTGTATTGACGTGTGCAGAAAGCTTTTTTCGGAAAATGCTCTTGTTGTTGTTCTTTTTATAATTGAAAAAGAAATATTTTTTTGCTTCTGAAGCCGGCAACATAGCGTAGTGACTCGAGCCATTGTCTTGTTAGTGGCTCGCACTATAATACTTTCAGCAATGTTTCCGACATAGAAAGCATGTATTAAGATTCAAAAGTAATATCTGCTAGTTCATAAATTATAAAAATATGTATTTCATAAAACTTTTTACCAGAAGTGGGTGTAAAGAGGACCCGCTGACCAAACAATGACTTAAGACTACACTGTGTTGCTGGTTTCAGGCGCAAAAAATACTTCATTTTCAATTTAAAAGAAGATCAACAACAAGACAATTTTGCGGAAAAACTCTCTGCGCAGGCTCATATAATTGCCTGAATATGATGTAGTAAAAATATTAAATCAAACAATTGATCCCCGTAGACGTATTTTGGATGTTTGCTAAACCCCGAGTCGTTTGAAGCATCTTAATGTTGCTCACTAATGATGTGTTTATTTTATAAAGGTGCTTTGGTCGCTGGAAATATTTAGTATTTGATTTAGGAACATATTATAGATTTCATGTCACCAGGGCATTAAATATAATGTTTTATTTATAGATGAGTTCATTAAAATTAAATTTTGGAGGTAAAAGGTACGTCTCCAATTCGGAGCAAATGGAGCGTTAATCAGAGGGTCAGGGCGGCTTTGACTAAGTTAAGCCGGCACACACGACACAAAGATAAAGCACACATAACAGAAGAATCTCAGATGATCATTGGACTCCATCAGTTACACACACTGAACCAGAATATATGCTTCCAGGCACATAGCGATAATGTCCTATTTATTCCACAAATTACACCGTGCCCATTGTTAGAATTTCACGATTTGGGTTAATTGCAGCTATTTTAAATGCTCCTGAATTGCCCCATATTCATGGAAAATTTAATCCTCACTCTTAAATATCTTCTTTATAATAAAAATTTGCAAATCATTTTCTAATTTTTGAAATTGAAAACCCCGAGGTAGTTAAATTTCAAACGAGAAAAAAAGAATTTGAAAAAGAATAGCTGAATCCGCTACAAAAATTTTATTATTAAAAGAGATATATTTTCAAACCAGAAACTACAAAAGATTTGAATTTTTAAACCGAAAATATGAATTGGCGACAACAAAAATATTCGTTATTTTCTAACCAACTATTTGGATTTTCTACTGAAATAGTTGCATTTTTAAGAAAATACATGAAGCTTGCACCAAAATAGATGAATTCTCAACAAAAAATATAATGAATGATATTATTTTAAACAAGACAAGAATGTAATTTGAAATCGAACAGAGTTGAGTTCAATAGAAAAAAACGAATGTTCAACAAAATAGTTGAATTGCCAACCAAATCAGATTAATTTTCTACCAAAAAAGTTGAAGTTCTCACCAAGAAACGAGAGAGATCCTTTTAACGAAAGAGATAAATTTTTGAAACGGAGAGGACGAATTTCGAACGAAAAAAGTAGAAAAATGTCCGCTAAATTTCTGAATTTTCAAACAAATTTCCAGATAGATTTCAAATTTATTTTTTTTAAATATAATTTATTTATTTCAAAGTTATTTGTCAACCAAATAGTTAAAATTATTTTTTCGTACCTTTTGCCGTTTTCCACAAATTTTTCATTTTTATTTGTAATGTAAAAAATTGATAGATCTGTTTCAGATGCAAAATTGTTGTTTATTTGTTTTTGTAGCTTGTGTCGTTTTTTCCAAAAATTTAATTTTTCCTATCAAGCAGTGATTATTAGCAAAATGTGTAAATCTTTTTTCTCATCACAATTTGTGTCTAGTTAGAACACAAAATGGAATTTTTTAATTTTTATTATTTACTCTGCGATTAAAATTTCAATTTTCGATTTTTCAAGACATTCCAGTTAGCAATGTTTTTCTCCGCTTGACTTTGTTTAACATGCCTTCTTTTGCTGAAAGTTTTAATTTTAAATTGATTTTAAAAATTTTATAAATGCTGTAACTCTGACAATTTTATTTTTAGAGGAATAAGTAGTTAGGGTAAATTGTTAAACTTTGTAAATACTATGAAGGCCTGTACAAAAAATTTTAAAATCTTAAAAAAATGGCCCGAAAAGTGTTGAACATTCCCGAATTTTTTTTATACAAAATGTCTGCTTAACGAATTTTTTCTTTCTTTTATGGCGTGACGTCCGGACAGACAGACAGACGCCATCGCCAAAACTTCATTTTCGGAGTTAGCTACACTCAAAACGTGTAAATCTTTGAAAAACTGTGGTGTCAAATTTCGTTCAATTCTAATTCTTTCTCAACCATAAATAATGAGAATATAAAAAGATTGCAATTTGAAATCACAGTTGAATTTAACAAAAAAAAAAACACGCATTTTTGAAAAAATAGCTGAATTCTCAACTAAGTCAGATTAATTTTTTACCAAAAAATTTGAAGTTCCCACCAAAAAATGAGAGGATCTTTTTAAAAAAAGAAGTAAATTTTTGAAACGGAAAAGACGAATTTCGAACCAAGAAAGTAGAAAAATGTCTGCTAAATTTCTGAATTTCCAAACAAATTTCAAGAAAGACGACTTTTCGACAAAACAGTTTCATTTTCAATCTGAAAATATTAATTTTCAACAAGAGAGTTCTTTCTCAACCAAATAGTTAAAATTCTTTGTCCACCAACTTTTTTTCATACCTTTTGCCGTTTTCCGCAAATTTTTTATTTTTATTTTTAATGCTATTTTCATTATCAAAACTAAAAATACGCGTCCTGTCAAAAAATGATTTATAAAAAATTTATATATCTGTTTCAGATGCAAAATTGTTGTTTAGTTGTTTTTTTTTGCAGCTTGTGTAGTTTTTTCAAAAAATTTAATTTTTTAATTTTAAATGTTATTTTCCACGAATAAAAGAAAAATGACCCAGTGATTATTAGCAAAATGTGAAAATCTTTTTTTCGCATTACAATTTGTTTCTAGTTTGAACACAAAATGGAATTTTTTATTTTTCGTTATTTATTCTACGATTAAAATTTCAATTTTCGATTTTTCAAGACATTCCAAAAAGCAATGTTTTTCTCCACTTGACTTAGTTTGACATCATGCGTTCTTTTGCTGAAAGTTTTAATTTTCGATTGATTTTTAAAATTTAATTAATGCTGTAACTCTTACAATTTTATTTTTATAGTAATAAGTAGTCAGGGTAAATTGTTAAACTTTCTATTTACTATGAATGCCTGAAAAAAATTTTTAAATATTTTAAAAAATGGCCCGAAAAGTGTTGAAGATTCTCTAATTTTTGTATTTTTATCCAAAATGTCTGCTTAACGAATTTGTTCTTTCTTTTATGGCCTAAAAAAGTGCGTCAAAGCTCGATTTGATCCGTTCATTTTTTCGAGAGTTATCGTGTTTATGGACGTCCAGACAGACAGACAAATGCCGTCGCCAAAACTTCATTTTCGGTCAATTCTAATTCTTTCACAATCATTGAAGTTTCCACCAAAAAGGAGATTTGTTAATCGATTTTGAAACGAAAAACCCCGAAATGTAAACTAAAAAAGAAAAAAATTCAAGTTTCAACCAAAAAGTTACTTTTAAACTAAATAGTTCTCTTATTTATTTCGTTTGGAGAAGTGATGTTTTTGCGGTTTCAGTATGAGAGGAGCCACGTGGCCGAAAGGGAGAATCTGCTTAGTCAAGCGTGATAAACAACAGGATGACCGCACTCTCAGCGTGTTAATTGCATTATGTTGGGTGACGCCACAAAATCCGACAGAAATCGTTCAGGCGGCGCTGCCTGTTTACGTTCGTTCGGAGCGAGACAAGTTTGTATTCGATTTAAGTGAAAACTACTTAGAATCAGACCAGTAACCGCACTTAAATCGGATTTTCAGTGTAACTTCCAACCAACTAAAATTAAAGGTCCAAGTTGCTACAAAACTTAATTCTTAAAATGTAAACAAATTTACCCAAAAAAATTACAAATAATGTAATTATTGCAGTAACTCTACTTGTTCAGAAGCTAAAAATTAAATCATTCAATTGAATCCAAAAGAGTGTTCTTCCATCCATTGTTCCTCGTGTTTTTTTCATTTTCTCTAGTCTATACAGAAGTAGAACAAAATGACGGAAAACTCCACTTCATGACAAAATGAACGTGAGAGCAAAATAAAATGGAAAGAGGAAATCTAGAGAAGGAATTGAAAAATGTTGTACCGAGAATGGCAAGCAGTTAACTACAGGAAATAATGGGAACGATGGCAATCGAATTGTACCTTCGTCGATGAAGCGCTCGAATAATGAAATTTCGTCGCTCAAATCAATTATCTTGCCGGCGAACGAGCGACTTAATTGACTCACTCGGATTGTCATTGCAACGCGAATTATTGTCATTCAAAATCTGGTCTGTTTCAAATTCAATTACGCGATCTTCATTCTTAAACTTCATGGCTTACTGAATATTAAACGAAACGTGTCTTAGAAATGATCAATTTATAGTATGATAGGAGAGTTCACAAATATAAAGGTAAAATAATCAATTCCAATTTTTATAAAAAAGACATATCATATCTTAATTAATAATCACATTCAAATAATTATTTGACATACGAAAGTATTTTTAGTTACTGACTATCTACCTATTTGGTTGAATACAATTATTTAGCCAAAAAATAAATTTTATTAAATGAACAATTAACTGTTCCCTCATTAAATTGATGTGTTTTCCGCCAATTCGTTTTTTCCTTTGTAACAAATTATTGTTTTTAAATAAAAATTCAATTACTTGGTTGAAAGTTGAACTAATTTTTGACAAATTTATTCTACTACTTGAAGATCCACCCTTAAGGTTAAAAATGTAATTATTTTGTTCAAAACTCGTTATATTTTTGGTTAAAGATAATTATTTTTAAATTTAAATTTAGCTATTCCATTTATGACTGAACATTGATCGTTTTTTATGGAAAATTTAGCCAATATCAAACTCCACTATATGATTAAAAATTACATTTTGTTGTTGAATATTTATGTTCGAAAACTCAACTTCTTTTCTTAAAATGCATCTCTTATCGTAGGAATGTAATCTTTTTAGTTCGAAATGCTACTACTTTGTATAAAATATTATTGTCCGGTTGAGGCTTTAACTATATTGTTAAAAATTTGTCATTTTTGTTGAATTCAACTGCTTTAGGATTAAAATGTACTTTTTTTGGTTGGAATATCAACTATTAAATTTTTTTAAATTACATTTTTATGGTTGTTGAATCGTCAATTTAGATAAGAAAACTTTTATTTTGTTAAAAATTCAACTAGTTTTTTATTAAATAAAATGAATTTTTTTTATGATAATTTTAGAAGTTGGTTAAAAAATTATTTTTTAAGAAAGATTCATCATTTATGTTTTAAACTAAATTCTTTGGTTAAAAAATGAACTATTTTGTTACAGATTTGGATTTTTTAATAAAAATTATTTTTTTTAATTGAAAATTTAACTATTCCATTCATGTATTCAGGAAATTCATGTATTTTGTGGTAAAAAATTTATCTTTGGACTGAAAATTTAATTGTTTGGTTAAAACTCCATTTATTTATTTGAAAATTTCATTATTATTCGTCTTTCTGTCTTGAAAACTTGGCATTTAAGATTTTTTCTCTTTTTTAACTGGAAAACTTTTTTGTATAAAAATTCAAGTCTCTTGTTGAAAATTCCTCTTTTTCATTTCAAAGTCAATCTGTTTCGGTTGAGGATTTAAGTATTCAACAAGTATTCTGAAAGTTCGTATTGTTTGGTTCACATGAACTATTTTCAATTAAAAACTAAAATATTTATATGTGGACTTTTTGTTGTGAATTTATTTTTATTTTTGTAGAAGATTCACCATGTTGGTTTGAAAATTCCTTTTCTTTTGCTTGAAAATTGTTTTTTGTAAAATGAAAATTGAAATATTTTGTTCAAAATTGTTTTGTTTAGTTGAATTAACTGAGTTATAATGTATGTTGATTGTTTTTTTTTTTTTGTTAAAAATGTGTTTTTACATAAGACCTTAAAACTTACTCTCCCCTCCTCCACCCTCATATATTTTGTTGAAAATTTGTTATCTTTTCGCTTAAAGATACATTTTTTCAAATTTGAATTTACCCATTCCATTTTTGGTGGAAAATTGATCGTTTTTGGTTGAAAATTCAAATAATTGGCTTAAAAATTCAACTTTATTGTTTAAAAAACTCGTCGCTTTTGTTGAATATGTTATGGATCTTGTAGAAAATTCAACTATTTGGTTAAAAATTCATATTTTTCGGCTAAAAATGCACATTTTGGTTGAAATTTTTTCTCTATAGTCTGAAAAATCTTTCCCGGTTAAAGATTCAAGTGTTTTGTTGATAATTCATATTTTTCGTTAAGCTGGACTGTTTCTTATTTAAAATAACATTCTTTTTTGAAATATCAACCATTATTTTTTTTTTCATTTTCTTATAGAATATTTATCATTTTAGTTGAAAATTTAATTATTTTGATAAAATGAAATTATTTTGTTAAAAATTTAACTGTTTGTGGAACATTTATCATTTTGGATGAAAATTCGTCCTTTTAGATTCAAAATTCCCCTGTCATCTAAAAAATTCGTATGTTTGGCTTAAAAGTTCAACTATATGGAAAATGCAATATTCTTTGCCTTTAAATCTTAAGCGTATTATATTGAATTTAATATGGTATCTATACACTAATTTTATGTAAAGCAATGCGCTCACAATATTTTCGAATATCAGAAAAAACTTTTAAAATTAGAAAAATAGCCGCTGTTTTTTTAAACATAAAAGTAAAATTTTGAGCTATGCACTGGGTAGAAATATATTCAAAATAACATTCAAAATATTCAAAAATATTAAAATGAATTTCACCGTTTAAAGTTTTTTGTGGAATTCTTCTCTGAGATAATAACTTCCTATTCAAAGTTATTTACGCTTATATCACATATATTTTTCATAAAAACTTGAATTTCCTTTTTGACATAAATTTATAAAATTTTTTGGTGAAATACTTGACAAACCTTTCACAAGAATCAAAAAAAAATGTATTATTGTTTTGTTAATAACAGACTTTTCCACAAGAAAAGTAGGAGAGATTAATGTACCTTCATCATTCTATAATGAACCCATAGTAGATAATCATTAACGTAAAATATTAATGTATGCAAACTAATTAAATTAAATTAATATGTAAAATAATATAAGTATTTATAAATTTAAATGAATTATTTTGCGTATATTTGTGCTTTTAATTAACGATTATCTATTCCATGTTCATCACTTATTTTAGGGTGGTCACTCCTTCTTTTTTTCGAAAAAAAAAGTTAAGATTTTCTGTTAACCGATTTTAAAACTTTTTTAATCATCCCAGAGAACACATGTATCGTGTATCATGTTTTCTTAATAATTCGATCATAATTTTGAGAATTTCTCACTGACCATATTTCCTCATATTCTCTTATGTTTCCATATATTTCAAGCACTCCTTGTATTCACAGATATTCCCAAATATTGCAATATATTCTGAAATTTTCCTAAGTATTCTTTGACAATAAATTTTCTTGTTTACGCAAACCGAGTGTGTTGAACCGCTCGGTAATTAGTGGAACTGAAAAGTGAATTCAAATGAATATCTTTAATTTAAAAAAATGTTCTTTTCTTTATGTGGAATCATAATCTTAATAAAGTATTTTGTAATCCCTCGGATGGAAATATTAATTTCTCGATACTTGGGAGACGTCTACGGTAATTCTGTGCTTTCCGAGAGTCGTATAACTATTACGAGGCAGTACTTTATGAGTGTCACGAAGCAAGGAGTTTATATTCTCTCGGGAATATTGTCTTCATATTTAATTTGATCCTGGATTATTAGAATCTGATTTGACAATCTAGAAAAGGGTGTGACTTTCATTATCATTTTTAAAAAATCACTCGAAATAATTAGTTATAAGGTTCGTCAAGAGGGTGTGTTAGGTTTCATTCGAATTAGTTCAAAATGTCATGGAAAGAGGAGTTTTTTCCAAGATGACAACGTGACAATGAAAAGTTCCATCCAAATATTTATATGTCTGGTTTCTAAATTAATGTTCCTCATAGGACGCTATATTCCACTTACATTCCAGTAATATTTCTTTCGAACTAAGAAACATTTTCGAGGGTATCTGCGTCTCAGAAACACTTAAATGTCCTACCTATGGAATATTCCAATGATTCCAATGGAATGATGAGAGCAAGGGCGGTGCCCTCTTGATAGACTACTCCCACTAGCCGGGGGATCGCCAGACTACTGCCGCCAGCCCTTACCAGCGACATGCCTTTGTACTTCATTAGGAATAGAATATTTAAAATATTTATAAATATTATAATCAAAATCTACTTTGTTCAGGGGTTCCAGCGATATATTATTTTCCCTCATAAGTTGAAAATGAGAATAAATCTACATGTCCAAATGACAAGGATCAATTTAGAAGAAAGAAAATAAGAAGGTGCTATCTCGTAGAGACAAAATGAAAAGGTGCTGCAAGGTTGAGAGCACTAATGTTTCCAATGCAATTTATATGGGATTTTAAAGCTTCAAGAGTTCGCCACGCGAGTTAGCACCTGTTCATTTTATCTCTACGAGCTAGCATCGTTTCATTCGGTCTTTATGAGATAGTATCATTTAGACAAGTTGAAGTGCACTCTTAGAAATTTCTGTTTCATAAAACAATGATAAATGTCGAAAAAATTAGAACAAATGTAGGAAAATTTAGTTAAAAATTACCTATATTTTAGTTAAAAATACGGAAATTTCTACACTATATTGTAAAAAATTCAACTGCACTCTTTTGCATAATTTCTAAATAAAAACCTTGATTGTAAATATATTTTAATGAATTGAAAATCGCTCAAAATTTTGTATTATGTTTAATTGAAAGAGTGTTGGAAAACAGGGTATTTAGCGGCTTAGAAACCCCGAGAATTTTGTGCATTTTGAAAACTGCGGAAAGAATTCATCTTGTATTAATAATACAAATTTCAAATGAAAATGGGTTCTGTTTTGAAAATAGTTAAAATTAGAATACTTTTCCAATTAATAAGACTTCAAGTAAATACGATTCGAGTTCGAGGGGTTGACAACTCGTGAAGTATGGTGTGCACTTGTGCTGAATTATCCTGAAGTATCTTGAAGTACGTGAAATATCTTGAAGTATGTGAATTATTCTGAAGTACTG
>JAAAKG020067658.1:0-17485 GCA_010014905.2 Druon quercuslanigerum
TATTTAAAATTATTAAATTATGTTTTTTAAAGAATAATTTATTGAAAATATAATTTTTTTACAGTTTTCGATTACTGTAATGTAACAGAATAAATCCTTTTGAAAGTAACGTTTTATAAATTTTTATAATTTGATAGTAACTGTTTTAAATTTTATAGTTTTCCATTTTTTAATTTTATATATTTTTTAGCTTAAAGTTTTTTATATTTTGCTACCCCATGGAAAATAAAATGTTGTGAAAATTTCAAATTATTTAGATTTTATTTTAAAAGGTTAATTTTATACTTTTAGGATTTCAAAATATGTCGAAAAAGAATCTCAAAGATTATAAAACAATTTTTTCGGATTAAATTTGTTTTGATTTTTAGAAGTTTCAGTAGTCATGAAAAGATTTTAAATTATTAAAATCTTCAGATGATTCACAAAAAAATTAAAACATGTACATTTTTAAAGCCTTTAAAAAAATGCAAAGCCTTTTAAGGATTTTTAAAGATTTTAAGAGAATAATGAAATTTGTCTCAAATATTATTGGTTAAATTTAAAATATCTTTATTTTGAAAAAGGGATTCTAAAAGAAAATTGAAAATTTTGAAAACAAGCGCAAATAAAACTATGAAAGGTTTTAAGAGAATTACAAAATTTTCTGTAGATTCTCACAAAAATGTTTCATGATTGTTTATTATTAAAAATAAACTTTAGGACAATGTTCTAAAATATTTCAAAGTACTTCTAAAAAATTTTCAAAAAAGAATCTGGAAGTATTTACGGCAAATTTTGTTACCTAAAAAGTTTAAAAACAAATTTTATAAATTGTAAAAGATATTTAAAACGTTTATAAGTCTTAAAAAGATTGTTAAAAAATAGTTAATTTGGAAATTACCCAAATTTTGAGAAAATTATAGATTTTTTATAAATTTGTAAAAAGAACCTTTTTATGAACTTGGAAAGGTTTTGAGAGAAGCAAACAATATTCTCTAGATTGTTAGAAAAATTTAAAGTTATTTTCTGGAAGGTTTTAGGATTTTTTATCCTACAGAATTTAAAAAAATTGTAGTTTACAAAAATTGGAAGTTTAAAAAAATGAACTAAAATAATGCACTTTAAACCAAGTTAATTAATTTTTAAGAATACATTCATAATTTGGCTTTAGCCATAGCTATTTTCAAGAAATTCAGCTTAAGATTTACGACGAAAAGGGAATTTTCATTATACTTGTTTTTAAATTAAATATGAACTAAAGTTATTTCAAGCTAAAAAATAATTTGTGTTAAAAATTATTCGTTTTTATTTAAAAACTTTGATTCAGGGATTATAAAACTGTTGTCTTTGTAAACAATATGTTTTCATAAATACATGTTTTTAAATAAAAACGTACAAATGAGATTTGCAGGGAATCTTTTATGGCATAACATAAGCGCTACAGCATTGGAATTAAACAAGAATGACAACTTTTAACTAATGATAAAGTTACTGTCAAATAAAGAAACCCCGAAATATTTTGTTAAAAAGTTCATCCTGAGTTCTTTTCCAAAATTAGTTATGATCAACATTAGCATATTTTCCTCGATTTTAAACATTATTTTTGACAAGATTCATTTTTTTAAACTTGAAATGACATACGATATTAATAATAAATAATAGTACACTTTGTGTCCATTACAACGCATAATACGTTCATTAAAATATTTGAAAATCCGAAATGAATTTAAATTAATAAATAAAAAATATTATATGATATAATAAAAAATATTGTCAAATTTAGACTATTTTCTTTTCGTATATTCAAAAATTACATACATAATTATGTGTCTAATTCAATTGCAGTGAATTTTATGATTTTCGCCAATTATTTTTAATTCAAAAGATTTTTAAAAATCCTAAAGATTGTTATCCTCTACCCAGCACTGCCATCAAATTATTTTTATTTACCAAACATTTTTTCTAATACTTTCGCCTTGCATTATTTTAATTCTAGGCCACCTGCATAGCTGGCGCTGCCACACGGCGACCATCAACTCTCATGATAAACATTTTTCACAGGCCCCCAGAAAATTGGCATGGGGCTGCTTTTCATGTTTTTCATCAAAGCCACATCATCACATTGATAGATAATTATGAGAACCTATGAGTCACGTGACACCCACGTGACACCAATTTGAATAAGTGTTATATCGCCTTTAATTTTTAATAATTTTTTTCTGTTGAACGATTCAACAGAAAAAAAATTACAACGCACCTTCGATTCGGATTAAAATTATTATTTATCTAGAAATGTACTGAAATCATTTAAATCTCATTGATATCCTGGATACTTTTTTTTAATCCATCAAAATTATCTCAAATTGTTTGAAAAATCTACAAATTTTTAAATCTCGTTAAATTCTTGGGAATTTTGTTAAAAACCCTAAACTCATTAAACTTGTGAAATATAAATCTTCAAAAAACTCACTCAGTAATATATATTAAAAATCCCTGAATTAGTTTGAAATCTCTGGAAAACTTCAATTTTTTGAATCCCTTGAAATCTATAGGAATCCCGCAAACATTAAAAAGTTCGTTGAAATTTAAAAATAGGTACCGTAAAAATTTCTTGATATCTTTTAAATATTTCAAGTCTCAAAATCTTACGCTATTATTTGAAATTCTTTAATTTCTTGAGAGTTTCTATACTCCTATGAAATTATTTGAAATCTCGAAAAATATTTCATTCGATTCCAATTAACCCCTAAATTTCCTACAAATTCATTGAAATTCTCTAAAATCCGTGGCAATAGTTGATACCTTTGATAATATTTAAAGCCATTGGGGATCTTATAAAATCGCGTGGTTCTAGTAATTATCTCGAAATTTAAATATCTTAAAATCTCTTCAAAACTTTTGAAAACTTTAAAATCAAAGGAAACTTTTTGAAATCTCTTAAAATCCCTCGAAATCTTTGAACACTATAAAGTTCTTTAAAACACCTTGCAATCTTTATAATCTCGTGAAATTTTCAGAAATGTTTTGAATTGAAAAAGTTTAAAAATATGTTTTAAGATAAAGTGAAAAAATAGTTGCCTTGAAGAAAAATTTAAGAAGAGAAGAGTGTAATTTTATTCCAAATGCCGAGATGCCTATAATTAAGGTTTAGATTAATTAAACATATTTTTATCTAACCATTGTTACTGCTGAGACGAGACCAAACATTGGAACACTGGCATTCGCGAGAGCTAAACTAGCAGCCATAATCCCTGCAGATAAAGCCGATCCATCATTTTCAAGAACTAATACGTAGATATCAACTTGAAAATTAGGGAATTCGTGCTGTAGAAAGAGAAGAATGTTATAATCGAATTAAAGGTCTAAGTTTTTTAATTGATCAATGATTTCAATAAACTTACACGACACACTGCTGGTTCTAAAGCCCTTCGCAAGACGCAACTGTATTCTTTCTCTTCAGAATTTTGTTGGTGAATTTTTCTTTTTGCAGTGGAGAAAGTTGCGAATTTGAATTCACAGAACAATTCTCCCTGCAGAGAGTAGCTATTTTTATTTGGTATTTCTCTTGGATCGAATACTGAACATATCACTTTGGTTTCCCCCATCTCAATATAGGCAGAACCTTTTGCCTGACTAATAATTCCAACTTTTACAACTGAAAAGTTAAGTCATGAATATGTCAGGTAACCAGGAGAATAAATATTTGAAAGTGTATTAAAAAAACACACAACAATAAACTTTTATAATCTCTCAAAACGATCCAGCATTCAATGAAGCAATCGACTTTCTATAGTACATTTTAATTTATATTTATAAGTGTCTTAAAATCAAGAACTTGTATTTAAAGAAATAAGCTTAAATACTGAAATTTCGATGAAACCAGTTCATTCCAATGACCAATATAATTAAGATGAGCAAGCGTACACAATACTCATTATAAATTTGGAGAATATTACTATGGAATATATATTTAAAATATTGTAATTGTCCAGTTTGACGGCTTCTGTTCAAAATTGCTCTAAAACGTACGTAAATTGTTAAAAATCACTAATAGCAGCAAGGTAAGAATAAAACAAAAGGGGCAAGAAGGTTTTTGCAACTTCTTCCGTTTAAAATATAGTTATATTCGAGTTTCAATTTGAAGAGTTTTGAGATTAGTCTCTAACATCATTTTACGATTACGCGTTTTCAAATTCAGTATGACTCAGTATGATTGTCGAATCGTCGCAAAAGAGTGATCGGTTACATCTCGAACCCCTTTTCCAGCTCGCCCTTGAAAAAAACACGAGCTAGCGACTGATCACAGAAGAGCGATCGAACACATCTCGAACTAGAAATTTCGTCAGTCAGGTACATACTGTTTCGTACATTTTTACAATTAAAAATAATTAACAAGTGGCAAAAACCTTCTTGCACCTTTTGTTTTATTCTTATCTTGTTATTAGTCCTCTTGAACAATTTACATACGTTTTAGAGCCCTTTTTAACAGAAGCCGTCAAACTTGACAATTACCAAAAAATAATTTTGATCACCTACATAAGCTGTTATATATTTGTTAGCATTTTCAAGTATATGTACGGCAGGAGTGCAGAACCACATAACCTGCAAATCTTTTATCGGGTCTAAAAAACCGAGAACGTTTAACATAAGCTATTATTGAAATTGACAACATAGTAAGTCATGAATAATAATAAAATCTTACACATTTTCCTGAGTTCATTGAATTCCCTCTCATCTTCCCTTTTTTCCAAGAGGTTTTTTTGTGTTTCGATATTTTTCTTACTTCTATCAATGTAAATACAGTATGGAACAGACACTTCAGGCCCGTTAATTCTTTTTTGATCGACAGGCATTTTTATTTCTATTCTAAAGCCGCCAGTATTATTTTTTTATTTTAAGATTTCATTCAATAAATAATAATTTGTCAAAGAAGATCAAAGCACAACAATCCCACGTGTTTCATCGACAAAACAACGCCATTTTGTCTTCTTGCGAACAGGCATTCGTCAATTTCCCATAGAGAATTTCATCACTATCAATCAAAATCATTCTCTTAACATTCTCTGTTAATAAGTTAATTAAAAGTACAGAATTGTTCAAAACTACAACAATAAGCAATTATAATTTTAAGAGACTCAAAATAAATATTTAATATAAATTTCTGTTATTTAAAAATTTTAAATATCCAAATTTTCAAAATGCCCGCCCTTTAACAAGCCTCTTCAAAAAAAGCAGACGATTTCGGATTGCAATTTCACGGTGATGACGTTCTGGTCGCTCTTCCCGGCTATTTCTTTTTTTTATGCGGTTTAAATTGCATTTAATGCATCAAAAAACGAAAATAAGTGAAAAAATATGTGCTGAGAAGAGTGAAAATGCTTTTAGAGTGGTTTAAAACTCCAATTGAGAAGAATTATTGATCGACTCAAGTGGGCGTACTATCACGAGACAGGCGAGACAATTTTGAAAGGTGTGACGTAATTTGGCGACATAAAGTCGTCTCATTGATAATGCGCATTATTGAATAGTATTTCGCAAATTGTTTATGTATTTTTAACACTTAGTGTCTTGCACTCTCATAAATATTCGTCGTGCAAGGCATCATTCTCTCTTATCTTGCCGGTCCGTTTCGAGGTTATGTTGTTGGATGCACCAACTTATTTTGATCCCATTCATTTGTACGTTTTGTCCTCCACAGTCTTAAATATTTAAACCAAATTTAATTTTGCAGAAAACGTGAATCATTTTTCTTAACATGGGCTCCTTATTCAGAAAAAGGTTGTTCTTACTGGTTAATTCAGCAACTCGAAATCACAAACCCGTTGTTGCAAAACGTTCCCAACATACGAGAGTTGCTGTCAATTCTACAACAGAGTCGAGCCAGGTAGGATTTGCTAAACATAATTTGTACTCTTGAAAATTAATAAACATACGTTATTAGTCATTTTTCGTTATTTTATTTGTGAAATCCCTTTAACCAGAAAATAACTTCAGAACAAAAAAATCTTCAAGTTTAACTTTTTACAGACAAATTATTTAAAAAATAAGTTTGTATTACTACTAAAATTACATTTTTATTTTTACGGAAATTACTTATATGAGAAGAATTTCAATTATGTATGTTGAAAAGAACAACTGTAAGAGTTTTTATTTTTTTAAATAACTCGTGTGTAAGATTTTTTTCATTAAAATAAGGAAGTTTTTCCTGAAAATGTAATAATTCTGTAGTGAAATTGAAATTTCTCTTCCAGCTTTCAAACGATGTTGTGCCTGTTTTTAAACAAGCAACACAATTTGGCGACAAGCCGGCCTTGCGTGATATGCACGGCGATTACACATATCGAGGTCTCTTCTTAAGTGCGAGACAATTTGCTAACGAATTAACGAAACTGCTTGGTGAAGCTCAACAAGAACGCGTAGCTTTTCTACTGCCAAATGATGCATCCTATGTTATTGTACAATGGGCCTGTTGGATAAGTGGTCAAATAGGTACAATATCAATTTAATTTCCTACAAGACAAATGTTTAAATAGGATTTTTTTATCCAATTTAAATAATGATTTAAATGTAGTTAAGTAATTCAATTATATGAGATTAATATGAAAACCTAATAATAATCAGGGTGTCTATCTGACACTAATCGAATGATATTTAGAAGTCGCTCATCGCAAATTTGTCTGTTTTTAAAGGAAAATTCATTTTTCTCGGAAAAGGGTAATCATTATGCAAAATTATTCAGGGAACTAAAGATGCAGGTAATTAAGATGCGTATTTTTGTTATAAGATTTTCTGGATAGTCATGCATACATAAGGAGATATGCAAATTTTAAAAAAAAAGAAACGTGAATCGTCTATTCAACTTACTTAGAGGTCTTTAATGTATATTTATATTATTTTTAGGTTCTTAAAAGAAAACTCATATAGGATGTAAAACTATTATTTTTAAAAAATTGGTTATGATGAACATTTCTTTATAATAATTTTGCTTCGCATATTCCTTTAAGTATGCATAATTATAAAGAAACTTATGAACAAAAAATACTCATTGTAATGAGCTGCATCTTTTTTCGAAAAAAATTAATTTGTAAAAACCGGTAAATTTGCGATAAGCTTCCTCTAAATATTATTCAATTTATTTATCTTCCTACGTGGTTCATTTTTAACCCTAAAAGAACAAAAAAATCGAAACTGCAAGTTTCGCTTGCAACTTTTTTTTTTAACACCTCTATTGTTCAATCACGAAAGGAACAATTATTAAGGAGTTTATGTTCGATAATGACGATATTATTAGTAATGCTATGTGCAGTTTCTTTTATCTTTTCAAAAATTTAAAGATTAAAGGAAATTTTAAAATCCGGTGTACACACAAACTCGTGAATTAGAACTTATCTGAAAGTTTCAAGTCCATATTTTGTTCTAAGACAATGAGACAATAGAAGACTTTAAGTTGGGGATTTTTGAAAAGAATTAAAATTCGAAGTTATACCTCTGGATGGAAAAGAAGTATAATTGTATAATTGAAGTATAATTGACTTTAATTATGGAATTTTTTGAAAAGAATTAAAATTCGAAGTTATACCTGGATGGAAAAGAAGTATAATTGTGAATTGAAACAGTGCATTTTCGAGGAAAATGATAATTTTAAATTTGAAAAGGATGTTTTCGGATTTATTTATATGTATAATTATAATTTAGAGAAGTATTAGAGAATTTTTCGAAAAAAAATAGCTCAGATCTGGAACAGCACATTTTTCAATAAAATTATAATTATGACCTGGAACAGGAAGTTTTCGAGAAGAATTATAATTCTGACTTAAGACATAGAAATTTCAAAAAGAAGTATAATTCCCAGGTTAATAATAATTCCTTTAAAATATTTAAAATTCAAGAAATTTAATAATTTCGATCACTGAACATGAAATATCTGTAATTTAAATGTTTTGAAATTTAACATTTACTTATTAGAAGTTTTCAAAATTCCGTACATAATTTCTTGTTTCAAGCACAGAAGATAAGATAGTGTTTTGAATTAAATGTTCTAAAATTGATCAATTCATGTATAATCGAATATATTTGAACTATTAAAAATTCCTTTATATTTTTTAAAACTTAGCATTATTTAACTAAAGATTTATAAATTCAAGAATTACTAATTTTCTTTACTTTAAGTGAATGAGCTCACAATTGAAGAATTTTATTTCTCAATAAAGAGACTATCATATGTACGGTATTAGAAATTTAACAGTTTTAAAGGATTCAAATTGCACAAAATGTGTGTAATAAGCCCTTCGGTAAAATGTCTCATGACCAATTTTGATAAGCATCAGAAAATCAAAATTTAAACGAAAGGTTATTTTCATACTATTTTTGCCGGGTCCTTTGAGCCATTTCATTTAAACAATTTAGAATGGAAAACATTTAAACTTAAGATCATTGATCTTTTTAAAATCATGAGTTTTAAATTAAAGCATTTTAAAAAAAGTACAAAATAAATGAACAATCACACAGTTCTAATATTGATTCATTCAAACTAGAACAGTTTCAAATTGTAATATCCACAATTAAAAGTTTCTCTATTAAAAACCTTCAAAAAATTCTTAAAAATTAAAGCGAGCAACATTGAACCATTTGAAATTTGGACTACTACTTAAAAGTAGGTAAGCAAAAGAAAAAATTCACATTTTAATGTTCAAAATTTTGAATGCTGACAATTTTCACATTTTAATCGTCTGATATTAAATCGAATTCTTATCAATGTTATCGAGTAGAAGTAGAAACTGAGGAAGTGCTTCAAAAGGTCCAATTTTATAAAGTGAGGAATAAGTTAAATATGTTAAACTTTTAATTATATATTAGCTCTAGAGCGATGCACATTTTGAACTTTAAAGCAGTAGATATTGAGAAAATTGAATTCGACATCTGCGAAAGTAAACAATTTCAAATATAAATTTTCAAAAATAGGTCCTTAATAACCATACGCTTTCAACATTTTTTTGAATGTAAAGTCGGAACAATTTTTAATTTACAACCATAAAAATATGCATAATTTTTAATTAAATTATTAAAAAAAATTTAAAGTTTCAGCTCTCTAAATATTAATGAATTTAAAATTAGTTTAAAATCATCAAAGTATAAGTTGTACAATTTTACTGTGTTAAGTATCGTTAAAAGGTCAATTCTGAATTTAATTTTTTGTTCAAAATGGGATGATGACAAGTATTTTAAAGGTACCGCTTAGGTTAGAAGCTATAGTACACTCAAATCACAAGGTAAAATACATTTAAAAATAAATTAAGTTTACAGGTAATAAATTGAAATGAATATTTTTAGCTGTACCATTAAGCGATCAACATCCAGCACCTGTTCTCGATTATTACATCAACGATGCAGATGCAAAAGTTGTAATCACCACTTTGGAATATTTGCCGCTAATGGAATCAGTTCTTTCCAATTCCAAAAAACGTTTAATAGTTTTTGAGGATACTCTGCGCAGATTAGCAATGAAAGTCGATGGAAAGGTGGCAAACAATAGACTTTTCGAACACGAGTTTGAAAATTCCCCTGAGGCTGGCGTCAAGGGAGATTTTTATAACAACAGTGATGCTATGTTTATTTACACTTCAGGAACAACGAGTAAACCAAAAGGTATAATTTTTGTTCAAAGTGCAGCAGTAATTATTCTTTGTCATTTTTTTTTATGGATAGAAAGCCTACAATCCCTCCAAAAATCAATTAACCCTTATAATTTAGTAGCTTTTGAATTAAAAATGCTACATATTTGGCTATTCTTAAATGGTAAAGTTTTCAGATTGGTTGCTCTCCAAATTGAAAGACTTTTTGTGTAAAAAAAAAGGTTTTTTTCTATTTTAGAAATTTGAAATTTCAAGAATTTGAAAACAGCGCCATCTACTAAGCGAACTAAGAAAACTCGATAATTGAAGACAATATTAATCACAAAAAATCAATTAATATCAGTTCGTTTCCATCAATATTGTTGCAATATGAGCACAAATCAATTTAATGTATGTTTTTCTTTAATATTATCTTAAAATATCCAACTGATACTCAGTAATTTCAAGTTAATGGTGTTAATCTTTGCGCGAAAGGCGCGTATAGTCGTATTCCCTTGTATTATGAGGGGGCTTTTTCCAGTTTTTACAAAAAACTTTTTTTATTTAAAATTTTTAATTATTCTTAATAATTAAATCTTAGTTTAGACGTGCTTACTTTATTGTATTATTACGATATTGAAAATAAAGTAATCCTGAAATTTTTTAATCAAGGTGTGGTACTAAGTCATAAAAATCTCCAAGCCCAAATCAATGCTTTGGTCAGCGCTTGGAAATATAACAGCAAAGATATCATTCTACACGCGTTGCCTCTAAATCACGTTCATGGAGTCATGAACCTTCTTTTATGTCCAATGTATGTTGGCGCGCGTTGTATTATGTTACCGAAGTTTGTGCCGTCTAGTGTTTGGAGTCAACTGCTAGCCGTTAATTTACAAAATTCTGAAAGATCGAACGTTTTCATGGCAGTTCCGACTATCTATATGAAATTGATTCACGAGTATGACCAACTTTTTAGTAAACAACCTAAAATAAAGGAATATATCTACACTGTATGTAGTACAAGGATTAGGTCAGTTTGCTTTTAAAAAAGAGAGAATTTATACATTTAGGACTTCGGGTTTAATGACAAATATTCAACAATTGTGTGCAGGTTAATGGTCAGTGGCTCTGCGCCTTTGCCCAAACCGATTTTTGATAGATGGGAGGAAATCACGGGACACCGATTACTGGAAAGGTATGGAATGACTGAAACGGGGATGGTTTTGACTAATCCTTTGGAAGGAGAACGCATTCCAGGTAGAAAATTAATTATGATTACACAAAGATCATTTTTATTGCAGATTTTGTAATTTCAGCAATTGCTTGTTCAATGGTATTTAATTTTTTTATAAACGCTTTTACTAAAAATCTAGATCACTAACTAATAGCGTAGTGCACTTTTTTTGGAGTTCGAAATCAGCTGAAGAAAAAAGTGTCGTGGGTTGGATTCCAAAAAAAATTAAACAAATTGAGATATCTGTTGATTTGTTTTGTTCAGTTTCTGGTTTTGAAAAAAAAACATTCGTATTTTTATTACCACCAAAAATTTATGGGCCAGGATAGAACAATAGTAACATATTTGAGATATAATTATTTGAGATAATATTAGCATATGATCAATTAGAGACGAGGAAATTTCCAGTTGAACTTATTCAACCTTAAAACAGACATTTAATTTAATCTGAAGAAACATGTTTTTTGCACATTTCAAAAAATTCTAAATTTAACAAAAGTATTTTATTCTTAATCTCTTATTGCTATTGAACCAATTAAAAATTTTGTGTAGATTTTCAAATCCAAAGACCCACCAAAGATATTAACCGCTTTCAAATTTTTTTAGGGTGCTAACACTGACAATCCAAATTCGAAAAGCCTTATTTTAATGTATTTAAATTTAAATACAATATTGTTTTAAGCTTTACTTTTTCAAATTCAAAAAATTTTATTTTGTTGACGAGCATTTCATCCACTGACAAAAATATTGACAGAAAAGTAGATTTTGAGGTTTTGATGCTTTTAAAATAGAGTATATGTTTTCACTTTTCAGTATCGCAGCCGATGTAAGGTACATATATTTCACGAATTGTCCAAATATATCTACTGTCGACAAGATCTCAAAATAGCGCACCAAATTATAGACAAAATGTTGTGCAATTTCCACGGGATAAAAGAATGGCGTATACTCATATTCTACACGCGGTCATCCGCTCTTCTCCTCTTTAAAACTAGATTTTAAAATAAAATGATGAATTATTTTTATTACACCATTCAGCCGTTTCCCTTTGGGGTAGGCGTGACTCACTCGGTGGGAAAGGGAGTAGTGTGAGGAAGGGGTTATAGAATTTTTAGATTGATCTAGAATTCTCGTGTTATTTATTTAAATGACACGTTCATTCCACAACACTGCTCCGACCCAGGTTACTGATCAATCTCTCTAGCAATAACCCCAAGTGAAGATCCTCACAAAGTCGTCATGTGGAGTTCCCCACTTGGGTCCATTAGTATCCAAGGTCTTTCGTTTCATCAGGCGTTATTCACTCTACTGACACTCTTCTTATTAACTATTTTCCGCCATACTTTTGTGTCCTGGCATACCTCTCTAGCTTCTTTATCGTTCATGCATTTTTTCATGCAGGCTCTCGCGTTTCTATGGCTTGTTATGTCCCTTCTAACTAGGGTCTCATTCACACATTCTAACCATTCTTTTCGAGGCCTGCCTCTGGGCACGCTGCCATTTACTTTACCTTGATACACTTGTTTCGTTAGTTCTTCATCATTCATTCTCTCAACATATCCGAACCTTCTTAACCGATCTCTTTCCCATGTGTCAACTCGCGTTTCTTCCGCACCACATTCTTTAAGGATTATCTCGTTGCTCAGTTTGTCCATCAGAGTTATACTCTTATCTTTTTCCTGATATGTCCATGTCTCGCTAATGTATAGTACAGTCGGTACAAATGAAGAACTATGTATTTTCATTTTAGCCTTGTTTGATATATTTTTACTTCTGATAAGGGGGCCTACTCTACCAATAACCTTCTTACCTTCGTTTATGCGTCTAATTACCTCCTCAGCTATCTTTCCGTCCCTAGTAAATAAGCTACCAAGGGATTTATATTATAATGTATTTAAGTAGTAAAGTCAAAAAATCTTTTTTTCTTGTTCTCGTTCATGTGAATATACTTTTTTTTTAAAGAAACTATTTCCTCTAACACAATAAAATTGTATCAGGAACTGTTGGGAAGCCTTTTCCAAGCGTGGAAGTTCGGATAACGAAACCTGAATCACAGGGAGGTAGTGATACCTCAGTTTTAGTCTATGGAACGTCAAAGAAAACCCACGTAGTTACGAAATCTCAAGAACCAATTTCTGGAGACTTGCAGGTCAAGGGTGACAGTGTTTTCAAACGGTACTGGAACAAGCCAGACGTGACTGCAAAATCATTCACAAGCGATGGATGGTTCAAAACTGGTACTAAAAAATTATCTCGATCCTTATAACTTCTTATGACGACATAATTTTTAACAAAAATAAAGATCTCAAATATTGAAAAGAAAACTGAAAACATAATGAACAAAATAGAAAAATTCCTAAATTTCAAATTACCGAAAAAGGTGACAGTACTACAATTTTTTATTAACGAATTTGACGTATTCCGAAAGTGAAAATTAATGAAACTACACAAATTCAGAAGTTTCAAATAACTGAAATGATTAAATGCCCGAAATTATATAATTACCAAAATTTTTCAAAATCAAGAAATCAGTCAACTCTCGAATTTAGTCACTTACACTCTGTGTACAATTTGAAGTAAGTTTGCAAGTTTGTGCTTTAAAATAGTGCTTATTATAAAATTTCGGAAATTTAATAATTGTGGTAATTTTAAATTTCTAATTTTTTTAGTTTTGTTAACTTTCACATTCGGAATAATTCAGTTTTCTTTATGAAAAATTTCGATAGTTGATTTTTTTCAATAATTTGAAATTCTCTATTTTAAACATTATATATATTCGGTATTTTTCAACATTTCAAATTTGTTTTTTCGTCAAAATTATGTCACCCCAATTTTTTAAATGCATTGAAATATATATTTAAGTGCAGGGTTTCTATTCACCTGGAAAACCTGGAAATTTCAGAAAATTTTGTTAGGTGAAAGACAGGGGATTTTTTCAATCATACTAAAATTTAAAGTACTAGATTTATACTTATTTAAATCCAACTTCATTTATGATTTTCACTAATCTCAGGAAAATACATTGAAAACATTAGTATGATAAATGTGCACCGAATTTTTAAGTCCGTAGTGAAAGTAATAAGAAAATAGTTATTTTTTTATTTTTATTATTATTTTTATTATTCATCGAATTCATGGACTATAGCGTGATCGATTGTATCATTAAGAAATTACTTGTCCTTTTATTACGATACTTTCACAAATTAAAGAATATAGTTATTTTATAAACATGTATAAGTATATATTTATAAGAAACGAATAACAATATTTTCAATAACATCGAGAAATATTTGTACACTCACAGTACTGGGGGCATTTACATACATGCCCATTTTTTGATCTGTTGCGAAAGTACCTTAATTTTTCTAGAAATAGCATGAAATTTTCTTCCTAATGATGCTGCGAACGGTTATAATATTCTGCATCTAATAAACCTAAATTAGAGGCAAAATTTCTATTTTATCAGAAGACATTGCAAAAAACTTCAAATTCAAACTAAAGAAAAAGACAATCCAGAGTTATTTCAGTTTTTCGAAAACATCGAAAATTGATGTTTTTTTACAATATATTTTTATAAAATTTACATTTTCCCTTCAACTTGGGCTTACTTAAACTATAATTTTTATTTGCTTTCACGGTATTATAATCAAACGATTTTCATTGTGATATTGCAAAAATTAGTCACTTTAGCAATAGCCCAAAAAATAGATGTTAGATAATTTTAGCCATTAGTGGATTCTTTTTTTTAATTTTCTAATTTTATTATTGTATTCAATTAAAATTGAACCGCTGACAGATAAATAATTAAAAGGATGATTGAAATATTATAATATGTCTCAAAATGACCTGAAATTTTGTGAATAAATGAAACTGGTCTTTGAATTTTCCATAAGAAAATGAATACTTTTATTTTCAGGGGACACTGCTCAGTATGAGAATGGAGTATACAAAATCCTCGGTCGGACTTCTGTGGATATCATAAAAACTGGAGGCTACAAAGTCAGTGCCTTGGAAGTAGAAACATCACTTTTAGGACACCCCGATATCATTGATTGTGCAGTTGTGGGCGTTCCGGACACGACGTGGGGTCAAAAAGTCAGTATTGATTATATTTATTATGATCTTCTAGAACAAGTGTTGTTTCTACCACAGCTTATTTCTGCTTCTTTCGTTTCTTTCAAATTTTGTATGTAAAAAAATATATTGTTTTTAAAAAAGGCCCTTTTACAGAGAAAGAGAGAGATCATTAATAATAATTAGCTGGAGAGAGAGAGAGAGAGAGAGAGAGAGAGAGAGAGAGAGAGAGAGAGACGGTATTTCGGGTTATTTCTTCAGTTTATCTAATTTAATCGCGGTTTCCAGACGTGAAGAACAAGAAGAGTGATTCTACCGGGAATACTATTTATCCAAGAAATTAGTATCTCAAGGAATGAAGGCAAGCTCGTAACCCTGATTTTGAATACCTAGTTAGCCAAATAATTTGCTTTTGGTTCAAGATAGAATGTGCACGAAAAACATTCCTGTTTTTGTGCATGGATTTCCCCACGCGAATTTAAGAATTCAGTGTCGTTTTTAGTTTATTCTTTAAAAACACATAGGCTTTAAATTTTACTCGATAATGGGTAAACAAAATTAATGTTACAAATAAATTAACAGACTGTGATTAAAATTCTGTGTCTTCTCATAAGTCTCCAATTCACACATTAATTTGGAAGGGCCTTCATTTTGTGTCGCGAATCCTAGATATAGTTTTTTAAATTTATTTTAATATAGACGTGGTTACTTCGATTCTATAGTTTTATTTGATTTTACTTTCAAAGTGCAAATTAAAATATGCACTTTAATAATTGTATGTTTCTCATTAGCATTCTAGGATTATAAAATTCGCCAAATTATTATGACTTGTATTTTTTTTAAATCAGAAAATCGCTGTAATTTTATGGAGGTGCAGTTATTTCTCGAAAAATTAGAATTTATAAATTTGAAGACTCTAACTTTATCTATAATTTTACATTGAAGCATTAGAAATTGTACGGTTGAAAATCAATGTATGAACAGTTTTAATTTCGAGGCTAAAATCATGTAAAATGCGTTATCGTATACTAAACTATACCACTACCTTCATGAATGAAAATGCTTGGGTGAAATTTTCAAAATTGAACAATTTTTAATATAAATTTTTTCATGGTTAAAGGATGTTTACTTGAGGTGCTCGAAACGTATACATCTAAAAATGAAGGATAAACCAAAAATTTTTAATTGGAAGTCTTTATGAATGAACCATTTCAAACTACTTTGTTTTAAAAATAATGATAATGAAACATCACAAACTCAATTATAAGAGCAAGGATTCAACAAAAATTAAATAACAAAAATTTTAAAATATTAAAGAATTAGCATTCTGAATCAGTAATTTGGGCGGTGTTAATTAAAATTAAAACTATGATTGTTTATAACAATAATAACTATGATTTCTCAATTCATTTTTTAAAAATAAAATCAACTCACATAGAAATTTAGAGAATCCTTCGAAGAATAAAATGAGGCCTTGATCATTAGGATTGAATACAAATTATAACTTTTCCCTAAGGAGAAAGAAAAAACTAAATCATTATATAACTACTTTTGAGTAAACAATTTTAACCTGAATTATTATTTTATGAAGTGTGCTTAGAAGCCTCCATCAATATCTACAGAAATTCATAATAGATCTTTTCTGTCGATTTTATAAATCATTTTAAAGATAGGCAACTTTTGAGATTGATTATGCGTAGTGTACATCCTTAACTTCTATAGTTGAACAATGTGAAAATTGAATGTGTTTAAAATAAAAGCATTAAATTTACAGACTTTCGAAATTTGAATTTAAAGAATAAACCATGTCACGTTTACAGCATTCAAAACTTAACAACTTTTTCTGCTTTTCGTGACTTAGTATATTAAAATCTTGAACAACTTTAAACATGAAGTCTGAGATTTCAGTAATTAAACAGTAAACAAATTTATTTTAAGGGTTAAGCATAGAACTGCGGCCTACTTCAAATTGTAAAGGTTAAAAATCATGAATTACAAATGATCTTTCAAAAATTAACCATTCAAATATGAATTTAAACTTAATGTTAAACATTTAATCGAAAGTGAAACTTATGTCAAAGATATTAAAATTAATTAAACGGATTGCAGATGTTTTATAACTTTCGAACTTTATTCTGTTCATTTACTGATGATTTTTTGGTAAAGTAACAATATAAACTAACGAAGGATTGAACTTTGTCAAAATGTGATGAACAAGCCTTCGCAAAATTTGTAGAATATTTTTAAAATCTTTTAGCAATTTAAAAATCTTTCTGAAATCGTTGAAATATTTGTGACATTTTCTTAAATGTTTATGAAATCCTTGAAATAATTTTTTAATCCTTTTTATATGTTTTATCTAACAACTCGGCGTCAAAGAGAATTTAAAATAAATTTTAGGTTGATATACAACTCTCATGTTATTCATTCAAACAACACGTTCGTTCCGAAACACTGCGATCACCCCAAGTGAAGAACCTCATAAAGTCATCATATGAGGTTCCCCACACAGGCCCGTTAGTATATGTGTATATATATATATATATATATATATATATATATGTATATATATATATATATATAGATA
>JAAAKG020067669.1:0-17485 GCA_010014905.2 Druon quercuslanigerum
AAACAATTCAAAACAGTTTAAAAGAGTTAAAATTAATTTTAAAAAATCAAAAGAATTGAAAATAATTTTAATGAATTTACAAGTATTTATTGTGATTCAAAAGAATTAAACAATTTTAAATTAATTTTTGAGAATTGAGAAGAATATACGAATATTCAAGAGACTCAAAAATAAATCAGAATAATTTAAAGCAATTCAAAGGGATTTATGATAATTAAACGAGTGCAATGGAATTCAAAATAATTCAAGTGAATTTAAAAGTATTTAAAATAATTTAAAAGAATTCGTTCTAATTCTAGACAATTCAAAACAGTTTAAAAGAGTTGAATTAAACTAAAAAAATCAAAAGAATTGAAAATAATTCAATGAAGTTCAAAAGTATTTAATGTTATTCAAAAGAATTTAAAACATTTAAACGTATTTAAGAAAATTGAGAAGAATACACGAATATTCAAGAGAATAAAAAATAATTCAAAATAATTTAAAGTGATTTAAAGGGATTCAATATCATCAAACGAATGCAATGGAATTGAAAATAATTCAAGCGAATTTATAAGTATTTAACATAATTTTGAAGAGTTTGTTATTATTCCAAACAATTCAAAACAGTTTAAAAGAGTTAAAATTAATTTTAAAAAATCAAAAGAATTGAAAATAATTTTAATGAATTCACAAGTATTTATTGTGATTCAAAAGAATTAAACAATTTTAAATGAATTTATGAGAATTGAGAAGAATATACGAATATTCAAGAGACTCAAAAATAATTAAGAATAATTTAAAGCAATTCAAAGGGATTTAAGATAATTAAACGAATGCAATGGAATTAAAAATAATTTAAACGAATTTAAAATTATTTAACAAAATTTGAAAAAATTAAGAATAATTTAACATGATTCAAAAAAATCGTTATAATTCCAGACAATTTAAAGATAATTCAAAATAATTCAAGTGAATTAAAAAGAATTTAAGAATATTCAAGAGAATCAAAAATAATTCAAAATATTTCAGAAGGCTTTAAAAGAATTCAAGTAAATTAAAAAAAATAAATAAATAAATCAAGAGAATTCAAAAGTATTTAACAAAAATTAAGAAAATTGAATATAATTTGTAAGGATTCAAAAGAATTTTAAAAATTCAAACGAATTTAAATGGATTGGGAAGAATACACGAATATTCAAGAGAATCAAAAATAATTCAGAATATTTTAGAAGGCTTTAAAAGAATTCAAGTCAATTTAAAAAAAAATAAATCAAGCGAATTCAAAAGTATTTATCAAAAATGAAGAAAATTGAATATAATTTGTAAGGATTCAAAAGAATTAAAAAAATGTTCAAAGTATTTTAGATAATTGAGGAGAATACACAAATATTCAAGAGAATAAAAAATAATTCAGATTAATTTAAAACAATTCAAAGGGATTCAAGATAATTAAATGAATGCAATGGAATTTAAAATAATTCAAGCGAATTTAAAAGCATTTAACATAATTTGAAAGAATTCGTTATAATCCCAGACAATTCAAAATAGTTTAAAAGAGTGGAAATTAAGTTTAAAAAATTAAAAGAATTGAAAATAATTCAAACCAATTCAAAAGTATTTAATGTGATTCAAAAGAATTCAATACGAGCCAAAAATATAATGGTAGACTTTCCAGAAAAAGAAAAAACCATAAACGGTTGGATTTTCTTGTTTGGTTCTATTAATTTAGTTCACATTTGAACAAGAAAAAAGTTAGAATAAGGATAAGTTTCTTGAAAACAGCTTCATATAAAATGCGGATGACCTCATATAATAAATGCATTGAAGATATAAAATATGAATTTTAAACCTGCATTTATTATTTGCTATTTATTATTTATTTAATAATCATAATTTATATGAAACAATTAGATAGTATAGTATAGTACCATGTTCAAACTGTGTTATTCAACATATTATAAGTCTATGCCCCCGCCCCACCAATAAAAAAACCTAAAATGCGAAATCATTAAAAAGCATAGGTCCCTCTGTCTGGAACTGACGTAAAAATAAGTCTCTGCAGTCATGATCGATCTCCCTTTTTTTTGCAAAAAGCAATGTTTAGTCTCTATTTCGTCTGGCAAGAGAGAAATCATCATCAAGCGAGGTGCATTCTCTGTCAAATCCATGACTTGTCTATTTTTCCTCCTTTTTTTAAGAGGAATCTGCTGCGAGATTGTTGTGCATCTATTTCCATTCGGCGAGAGGATCTTCTGTAAAGTCCACAAGAGGGATTCGAGAGTCCGGACTCGTAATTGAAAAGTCCTGTACACTGCCTATAAGCCAGAAGGAAGGCCGTTGCAGTTCATCAGTCATTCTGGGGAAATGCGGCAGTCATCGCGAACGCATTTGCAACCCCAAGAGCACCAAATGACGTCCATACGAAGACAGAGAAAGAGAGAGAAAAAAGAGAGAGGGGGGAGGGAGAGAATTGAAAAAAAGGGAAGAAAAGAGAGAGGGAGAATGTATATTCACATGGGGTGTAGCTCGTGGGGTAGGTCGTGATTGCTCAGCGATACAAAGGGTGGACAGACCCCCTAGGCACCCTTCCCCATTATGGATCAGAACCTTCTCTAGAGAGATGGAGAAACTGAGAGAGACAGGCGGGCTGCGTGAAATGAATGAAGAAAAGAGAGATAGGGGAAGGGGGATAAAAAAAATAAATTGAACTATAGTCGCAGAAGACATTACGCTCTGGGCTCCTCCTGCCCTCGTGATTCTAGGCTTTCTTTCATCTTCCTTTGTTCTCGCGGAAATCACCTTTTGCGCCCAAGTGGGCGAGTCGAAATTTCCGATTTTATGGAACAGTGACAGCTGCTATTTTATCTTGAAATTATTTATTATCTTAGGTCGTTTACATTTTATGTGAAGCTGTTTTCAAGAAACTTATCTTTTTTTAAACTTTTTGATTTTTCATTTGTGAACTGAATTAATAGAACCCAACAAGAAAATCCAACCGTTTATGGTTTTTTCTTTTTCTGGAAAGTCTACCATTATATTTTTGGCTCGTATTGAATTCTTTTGAATCACAATAAATACTTTTGAATATTTTCTGTTTGACTGAACAAACTTCTGTTTGAACTGTTTGAATTCTTTCAATTCTTTCAATTTTTTTTAACAATTTCAACTCTTTTAAACTCTTTTGAATTGTCTAGAATTATAAAGAATTCTTTTAAATTATGTTAAATACTTTTAAATTCGCTTAACTTACTTTATATTCCATTGCATTCGTTTAATTATCTTGAATCCCTTTGAATTGATTTAAATTTTTCTGAATTATTTTTTATTCTCTTGAATATTTGTATATTCTTTTCAATTCCCATAAATTCATTTTATTTTTTTTTGTTCGTTTGAATCACATTAAACTCTTTTGAATTCTTTTGAATTATTTTTAATTCTTTTGATTTTTTTAAATCAATTTCAACTCTTTTAAACTGTTTTGAAATGTCTAGAATGATAACGAATTCTTTCAAATTATGGTGAATACTTTTAAATTCGCTTGAATTATTTTGAATTCCATTGCATTCGTTTAATTATCTTGAATATCTTTAAAATGCTTCAAATTATTCTGAATTATTTTTGATTCTCTTGAATACTCGTATATTCTTCTCAATTCCCATACATTCATTTATATTTTTTTAATTCTTTTAAATCACAATAAATACTTTTCGATTCGTTTAAATTATTTTCAATTCCATTGCATTCGTTTAGTTATCTTGAATCCATTTAAATTGTTTTAAATTATTCTGAATTATTTTTGATTCTCTTGACTATTCGTGTATTCTTCTTAATTAATTTAAATTCGTTAAATATTTTAAAATTCTTTTGAATCCTTACAAATTATATTCAATTTTCTTAACTTTTGTTAAATAGTTTTGAATTCGCTTGAATTATTTTTATTTTTCTTGAATTTACTTGAATTCTTTTAAAGCCTTCTAAAATATTTTGAATTATTTTTGATTCTCTTGAATATTCTTAAATTCTTTTTAATTCACTTGAATTATTTTTTATTATCTTTAAATTGTCTGAAATTATAACGAATTCTTTTGAATCATGTTGAATTATTCTTAATTCTTTCAAATTGTGTCAAATACTTTTAAATTCGCTTGAATTATTTCGAAATCCATTGCATTTGTTTAATTATCTTGATTCTCTTTAAATTGTTTTAAATTATTCTGAATTATTTTTGATTGTTATGAATATTCGTGTATTTTTCTCTATTCTCTTGAATTCATTTCAATTTTTTAAATTCTTTTAAATCACAGTAAATAGTTTTGAATTCATTTGAATTATTGTCAATTCTTTTGATTTTTTTAAATCAATTTCAACTCTTTTCAACTTTTTTGAATTGTCTGGAATTATAAAGAATTTTTCAAATTATGTTAAATACTTTTAAATTCGCTTGAATTATTTTGAATTCCATTGCATTCGTTAAAATATCTTAAATCCCTTTGAATTGTTTTAAATTATTCTTAATTATGTTTTATTCTCTTGAATATTCGTGTATTCTTCTCAATTCTCCTAAATTCTTTAAAATTTTTTTAACTCCTTTGAATCTTTACAAATTATATTCAATTTTCTTAATTTTTGTTAAATACTTTTGAATTTGCTTGAATTATTTTCATTTCTCTTGAATTTACTTGAATTCTCTTATAGTCTTCTAAAATATTTTGAATTATTTTTGATGCTCTTGAATATTCTCCAATTTTTTTAAAATTCATTTAAGAAATAATTTTTTCGTTTGGAAATTCAACTATACCATTTTTAGTTAAAAATGTAGCCTTCATAAGTTCAAATCTTCTTTTAACACTTTAAAATTTTTTCTAATTTCTTTTAATTATCTGGAATTAAATTTCAATTCCATTGCATTCGTTTAATTATCTTAAATCCCTTTAAATTGTTTTAAATTATTCTGAATTATTTTTGATTCTCTTAAATATTCGTGTATTCTTCTCGATTCTCTTAAATTCATTAAAAAAATTTAATTCTTTTGAATCACATTGAATACTTTTGAATTCGCTTGAATTATTTTTAATTGTTTTGATTTTTTAAAATGAATTTCTATTCTTTTAAACTATTTTGAATTTTCTGGAATTATAATAAATTCTTTCAAATTATGTTAAATACTTTTAAATTCCCTCGTATTATTTTAAATTCCATTGCATTGGTTTAATTATCTTGAATCCCTTTAAATTATTTTAAATTATTCTCAATTAGTTTTTATTCTCTTGAATGTTCGTGTATTCTTCTCAATTCTCATTAATTTGTTTGAATTTTTGAAATTCTTTTGAATCCTTAAAAATAATATTCAATTTACTTCATTTATGGTAAATACTTTTGAATTCGCTTGAATTACTTTTATTTCTCTTGAATTTACTTGAATTCTTTTAGAGCCTTTCAAAATATTTGGAATTATTTTTAATTCTCTTGAATATCCTTAAATTCTTTTTAATTCACTTAAATTATTTTTAATTATTATCTTTAAATTGTCTGGAATTATGACGAATTCTTTTGAATCATGTTGAATTATTCCTAATTCTTTCAAATTGTGTTAAATACTTTTAAATTCGCTTGAATTATTTCTGAATCCATTGCATTCGTTAAAATATCTTGAATCCCTTTAAATTCTTAAAAATTATTCTGAATTATTTTTGATTCTCTTAAATATTCGTGAATTCTTCTCAATTCTCTTAAATTCATCAAAAAAAATTTATTCTCTTGAATCACATTAAATACTTTTAAATTCGTTTGAATTATTCTCAATTCTTTTGATTTTTTAAAATCAACTTCATCTCTTTTAAACTGTTTTGAATTGTTTGGAATTATAACGAATTCTTTCAAATTATGTTAAATACTTTTATATTCACTTGAATTATTTTAAATGCCATTGCATTCGTTTAATTATCTTGAATCCCTTTAAATTGTTTTAAATTATTCTGAATTATTTTTGATTCTCTTGACTATTCGTGTATTCTTCTTAATAAATTTAAATTCGTTTAAATTTTTAAAATTCTTTTGAATCCTTATAAATTATATGCAATTTTTTTAATTTTTGTTAAATACTTTTGAATTCGCTTGATTTATTTTTATTTCTCTTGAATTTACTTGAATTCTTTCAGAGCCTTTCAAAATATTTGGAATTATTTTTGATTCTCTTGAATATCCTTAAATTCTTTTTAATTCACTTAAATTATTTTTAATTATCTTTAAATTGTCTGGAATTATGACGAATTCTTTTGAATCATGTTGAATTATTCCTAATTCTTTCAAATTGTGTTAAATACTTTTAAATTCGCTTGAATTATTTCTGAATCCATTGCATTCGTTAAAATATCTTGAATCCCTTTAAATTCTTTAAAATTATTCGGAATTATTTTTGATTCTCTTGAATCGTTGAATTTTTTTGAATTATTTTCAATTCTTTTGATTTTTTAAAATCAATTTTAGTTTTTTTAAACTGTTTTGAATAGTCTGGAATTATAAAGAATTCTTTAATATTATGTTAACTACTTTTATATTCGCTTGAATTATTTTAAATGCCATTGCACTCATTTAATTATCTTAAATCCCTTTGAATTGTGTTAAATTATTCGGAATTATTTTTGATTCTCTTGAATATTCGTGTATTCTTTTCAATTCTCTTAAATTCGTTTGAATTTTTCAAATTCTTTTGAATCCTTACAAAGTATAGTCTATTTTTTTATTTTATGTTAAACACTTTTGAATTCCCTTGAATTATTTTTATTTTTCTTGAATTTACTTAAACTATTTTTAAAGCCTCCTAAAATATTTCGAATTATTTTTGATTCTCTTGAATATTCTTAAATTATTTTTAATTCAATTGAGTTATTTTTAATTTTTTAAATTCTTTTAGTTATTTGGAATTATATTTAATTCCCTTAAATTATGTTCAGTAATTATTAAATCTTAAAAAAATTTATTATGTAAAGTTAAACTTTTTTATAAAAAATTAATTTTTTTGGTTGAAGAATCATCATTTTAGTTAAAAATTCGAAGCCAGCAGTTTAGAACAAAATTTAACTGAACTGGAATTTAAAATAATTCAAGCGAATTTATAAGTATTTAACATAATTTGAAAGAATTCGTTATAATTCCAGACAATTCAAAGAAGTTTAAAAGAGTTGAAATTGATTTTTAAAAAATCAAAAGAATTAAAAATAATTCAAACGAATTCAAAAGTATTCAATGCGATTCAATAGAATTCAAATTTTTTTAATAAATTTAAGAGAATTAAGAAGAATATACGAATATTCAAGAGAATCAAAAATATTTCAGAATAATTTAAAACAATTCAAAGGGATTCGAGATAATTAAACAAATGCAATGGAATTAAAAATAATTCAAGCGAATTTAAAAGTATTAAACATAATTTAAAAGAATTCGTTATAATTCCAGACAATTCAAAATAGTTTAAAAGAGTTGAAATGGATTAAAAAAAATTAAAAGAATAAAAAATAATTTAAACGAATTCAAAAGTATTTAATGTGATTTAAAAAATTCATACCGAACCAAAAACATAATGGTACTTTCCAGAAAAAAAAACCATGAACGGTTCGATTTTCTTGTTGGGTTCTCTTAATTCAGTTCACAAATGAAAAATACAAAAATTAGAAAAAGGATAAGTTTCTTGAAAGCAGCTTTACATAAAATGTGGACGACTTTAGATAATAAATTCATTCAAGATATAAAAAGTACTGCACATTGTTGAATCAAAAAATTCTTGAATTCTCTTGAATATTCGTGTATTCTTCTCAATTCTCCTAAATTCGTTTGAATTTTTTTAATTCTTTTGTATCCTTACAAATTCTATTCAATTTTATTAATTTTGGTTAAATACTTTTGAATTCGCTTGAATTATTTTAAATTATCTTTAATTATATTTAACTTCCTTAAACTATGGGGAGTACTTTTTGCGTCTTGCATGAATTTATTATCTGAGGTCATCCACATTTTATGTGAAGCTGTTTTCAAGATACTTATCCTTTTTCTAAATTTTTTTTCTCAAATGTGAACTGAATTAATAGAACCCAACAAGAAAATCCAACTGTTCAATTCTTTTGAATTTTTTAAATATCTGGAATTATTTTGAATTCTTTTGATTATGTTAAATTACTTTTAATTCTTTCAAATTATGTTGAATACTTTTATATTTGCTGAAATTATTTCTAATTCCATTAAATTCGTTTCATTATCTTGAAACCCTTTGAATCCTTTTACATTATTTTGAAACATTTTGAAATATATTCGATTCTCTTGAGTTTTATCAAATTCTTTTTAATTCTGTTGAATTCCTTAATATTTTTGTAATTCTTTAACATTCTTTTGTATTAGCTCGAATTATATTGAATTTTCTTAGATAATTTCGAATACATTTAAATTCTCTTGAATCATTTTCAATCGTTTTGGATTTTTTAAATTCTTTCGAATTCTTTGGAATTCTTTCGAATTATATTGAATCATAATGAATTATGTGGAGTAATGTTGAATTTTTTTTTGACTATTATCAATTCTCTTGAATATTGTTGAATTATTCTAAAGTTTTTTTAATTCTTGTGAATTATATTAAATTATATTGAGTTATCTTAAATAATGGCAATGCTTTTAAATTATCTCGAATTATTTTCAAATCTCTTGAAATTTCTTGAATTGTTTTAAAGTTTTTCAATTCTTTTAAATCCTTTTGAAATATCTTCATTTATATTTAGTTTTCTTAATGTATTTTGAGAAATTTTGAATTCACTTGAATCCTTTTTAATTCTTCTAAATCCTTTTAAAATCTTTAAAATTCTTTTATATAAATATAATAATAGTAATAATAATTACAATATAAATACATAAAAATGTCTAGTCTTCAACCCCTCGTGAATAAGATTCAGAACCGATAAAGGAGAAAAGAGAATCCAAGATATTTTGACCATCACTCAGAGTTATAAATGAAATAAAGGATGTACTCTCAAGTGCATCCTTACCCAATTGACTGTACCTGAACCAAGTAATATCTGATGAAGCTGGGCAGTCGAGAGATCACCAGAGATCGAGACGAAGCAGAAATCTATCAAATTCTCCAAGCAATGGATCAGAAAAGACGAAAAACCAGTTTGGTCGGTTAGAATGACCGGGTTGGTTCGTTCAAAGATGGTGAAGACAGGAAGGGTAGAAGGGGGAATTATAGGTACTAGGCACTCACTTACTAGCAGACTTGGCGTCATTTAAGTGCATATAGGTACCACCAACTTGGCAGTACCAATCATTCCAGTAGGATAGACCGGGTCAGGGCAGACCATCCCGGCAAAAGCAGCTTGGCAAATAACACTCCGATGCCTTGATCATGATAGGCATATATCTTTTGTAATAGAAAATGAAATACTTAAAAACCAGTTAAAGTTTCAAAAACATGTTTGAATTTTTTACCAAACTGTTGACTTTTGAAACAAAAAAGGTTAATGAATGTGTGGTAGTTTAGATTAATACTGGACAAAATCAACAAAACTATCACATTTTTTATTAATACTACCCTGGTTGAGATAAAATAACACAGGTTACAGCAAAAAAGATTTAACTTTAACAAACAAAAAAACAGTTTTATTTTCTATCAATTAATTCAATTATCTAAAAGAGAGTACAATTATCAAGAACGTAGTTGAATTTTTAACCAAATTGTTAAATTTTCAAGGTCAAAAGTTAAAAAATGTGTGGTATTGTAGCTAAGTACTGGCCAAGCTAAAAAAAGCTACCACACTTTTTATTAATACTACCGTCGTCGAGATGAATTACCGCATGTTACTGCAAAAAAGATTGCACTAATAAAAAAAGTTGAGCTTTCAAAAAATTAATTTAATTATTTGGAAACCACTTGAATTTTCAATAACATAGGAGAATTTTTAAACACATTGTTAAATTTGGAAACAAAAAGTATTTAAAAAATTGTGGTGGTATAGATTAAAACTGATCAAAATTAGCAAAACTATCACACTTTTTATTAACATTACCCTGGTTAAGATAAAATAACACGTGTTACAGCAAAAAAGATTTAACTTTAACAAACAAAAAAAAAACAGTTTAATTTTTTACCAATCAATTTAATTATCTGGAAAAGAGTTCAAATTTCAACAAAGTAGTTGAATTTTTAACTAAATTGTTAAATTTCCAACGCCAAAAGTTAAAAAATGTGTGTTATTGTAGCTAAGTACTGGCCCAGCTAAAAAAAACAACCATACATTTTATTGATACTACTATGGTCGACGGGAATGAAAACATTTGACTGCAAAAAGGATTAAACTTTTTTTTAAAGTTAAATTTTCAACAACATAGTTGAAATTTTTAACCACATTCTTAAATTTTGAAACAAAAAACATAAAGAAATGTGTGGTAGTTAAGATTGAAACTGGTCAAAATTATCAAAATGATCACACTTTTTATTATTACTATCCTGGTTGAGATAAAATAAAACGTGTTACAGCAAAAAAGATTTAACTTTAACAAACAAAACAAAAGTTTTATTTTTTATTAATAAATTTAATTATCTGGCAGACAGTTCAATTTTCAACAACGTAGTTGAATTTTTAACCAAATTGTTAAATTTTCAACGCCAAACGTTAAAAATGTGTGGTAGTGTAGCTAAATACTGGCCAAGCTAAAAAAAACTACCACACTTTTTGATAATACTACTATGTTCGAGATGAATTAACATATGTTACTGCAAAAAACATTGAACTTTTTTTTAAAAAGTTGAATTTTTAACAAATTAATTTAATTATTTGGAAACCAGTTGAATTTTCAACAACATAGTTGAATTTTCAACCACACTCTTAAATTTTAAACAAAAAATATAAAGAAATGTGTGGTAGTTAAGATTGAAACTGGTCAAAATTAGCAAAATGATCAAACTTTTTATTATTACTATCCTGGTTGAGATAAAATAACACGTGTTACAGCAAAAAAGATTTAACTTCAACAAACAAAAAAACAGTTAAATTTTCTACCAATTAATTCAATTATCTGAGAGAAAGTTCAATTATCAAGAACGTAGTTGAATTTTTAACCAAATTGTTAAATTTTCAACGCCAACATTTAAAAATGTGTGGTAGTGAAGCTAAATACTGACCAAGCTAAAGAAAACTGCCACACTTTATAATAATAATACCGTGGTCGAGATGAGTTAACACATGCTACTGCAAAAAACATTTAACTTTTAAAAAAAATTAAATTTTCAACAAATTAATTTATTTATTTTAAAAAAGTTGAATTTTCAACAACATAGTTGAATTTTTAACCACATTGTTAAATTTTAAAACAAAAAATATAAATAAATGTGTGGTATTTAAGAATAAAACTGGTTCAAATTAGCAAAACTATCACAATTTTTATTAATACTAACCTGATTGAGATAAAATAACTCGTGTTACAGCAAAAAAGATTTAACATTAACAAACAAAAGCAGTTCAATTGTTTAGTAATTAATTTAATTATCTGGAAGACAGTTCAATTTTCAACAACGTAGTTGAATTTTTGAACAAATTGTTAAATTTTTAACGCCAAAATTTAAAGAATGTGTGGTAGTGTAGCTAAGCACTGGCCAAGCTAAAAAAAACGACCACACTTTTCATTAATTGTACTCTGACCGAAATAAAATAACCAAATAGTAGAATTTTTAACGAATAATGTAATAGTCAATATTTGAACAAGAAAATATTTTTATTTTTAAGCAAAAACAGTTTAGTTCAATAAAAAAATGACAAAGTTTCGAGAAAGTAGCTGAATTTACAACTAAAGAAGAATAATTGTTAACCGAACTCGTATCGATCAAAATAAAATAAAAAAATGGGGGAGGGGTGGAAATTGAAGTAAGGTATAAGCAAAACATAAAAGTTGATGACAGGGTTGAAGTAAAATATAATTACATCGTGCAGTATAGTAACTGCAAATCTGATCCACAAAAAGAAAAAAAAGATTAAACTTAAAAAAAACATTAAAACTACCAAAAATAATGTGTTAAACATATTTTGTTCGGACACGCTAGTTAACTTTAAATTAAGCGATTCCAAAATCAGTCTGATTTAATACCAGATAATATCTTATATGTTCTCTTACTTTGTACCTAATTTTTTTCTTGTAAAAAACATAGATTTATCATTCAGGTGGAAGGGAACAGCTTATACAGCAATTCCTGGTAAAACACGGCCTTACACAAGTTCGTTAGCCCCCATACAGTTCTGATTGATTAAAAATCCCATAAAAAGCAATTATAATTCTTTAAAATCCATGGAAATCTTTCAAAATGTTTAAAAATCCTTAAAATCCCGTGGAATATTTAAAATTATTACGAAACCCCTTAAAATCTTTAAAACTTCTTTAAAATGCAGTGAAATATTTGAAATTCTTGTAAATCTTTTGAAATTCCTTGCAATTCCTTTAATATAAAAACTGTTTAAAGGAAATAAGACAGAAGAGGGGCTGCAGCTCATTCTGCAATTTCCGGCAAATTATGGCCTCATACCCAATATTTGCCAATTCTTTCCAAATTCAAGTATTCTCTAGAAGGAAAACTACACTTTATACGTAGGAGAAATAAAACAGAATATTTGAAGAAGGTTGCGGCGAGAATGAACACTTACTCCTGATACATCACAAGTTTGGATACATTCCAGAAGCCTAAAAGTAGTGCAATGAGGCCCATATGAAGAGTACAAGGTCAACCTAGTTGTGCTATTGTCAAAAACAGGTATTAACTATTCAGGACAAATCGCAGCTCATTCAGAAATTTCTGGTGAAACACGACCTCGCAACCTAATTTGCCAACAGTTTCGCAAATAGAAGTATGCTGCAAAATGGAAACTATTTTCAGACGTCGATGAGATAAAACAGAATGGGAAGAAGCAGCTATTGGCTATGGTTTTAAAATTCGCAATCAATACAATGCCTCAAACTAGTGCGTGTGGATCCTGATGAAGTGTACCAGGTTTAACTAGTGTTGCTATTGTCAAACTAGGTATTAACTATTCAGGACAAATCGCAGCTCATTCAGAAATTTCTGGTGAAACACGAACTCACAACTGAATTTTCCAACAGTTTCGCAAATCGAAGTATCCTGTAATAAGGAGACTATTTTCAGGCGTAGATGAAATAAAACAGAATGCGAAGAAGCAGCTATTTGCTATGGTTCTAAAATTCGCAAGCAATATCATGCTTAAAAGTAGTGCATTTGGATCCTGATGAAATGTACCAGGTTCAACTAGTGTTGCTATTGTCAAAAACACGTATTTACTATTCAGGGGTGTCGGCAGCTCATTCAGCAATTTCTGATGAAACGCGACATTTTCCAGATAGACCTAGTAGGTTCCCCTTGTCAGTGAAGGAAAATAAAAAAAGTACAGAAATGAACTTTATGATTCATTCCTGACTGGATTGTCTTTTTTCCTCGATCTCGTCTTGCGATCGACGAAGATGTGAGTGCTGCTGGTTTTTGCGATGGACCAACCAGAGGTTGGTGTACAGCCACGTCGTCGTGAATGATTTCCAAGTCGCTTCAATTGCAACTCGTCTTCGTGAATGTCAGATCCTATGATATACGCACGTCGAGGACGCGTCATCCTTTGTCGATACACTAACGAGGATATGAATATAAATTGCAAAATATACTTAGTAAAAAAATTTTGTCAGTGGGAACAAGTGGAAAGTTGTTAAAATGCTATTAAGTAAAATTCATTGCAAATAAAAAAGGTATAAAATTGATAAGAGGATTTGAGTCAGCAAAAGGTGTCATGTGACATTGAAGCTGATCCTCCTATTATTTTTGAATACCATATTTGTAAATTTAATTTTATCTTACCGTCAATAGAACAATGAATAATGAGTTAAAACCATTATCTTTTTTATTCAGAATTTATCTCTTTAGGTAAAAAATTGTACTCTTTGGTTTAAAATTTAATTATATTGTTGAAGATTCTACTATTTTGTTAAAAAGTAATCTTTTTTGTCCAAAATTCAACTACTTTGTTAAAAGTAGAACCACTTTGTAAAAAATTTATATATTTGGTTAAAAATTAATTTGGTTGTCTATTTAGCTATTTTTATAGAAATTGGTCTAATTTTTTCATGAGAATTATTGTTTTTAAGTGAAAATTTAACTATCAAATTTAAGTTTGAAAATATACCTTTTTTAGTTAAGGTTTTAACTATTTGATTGAAAATTCATCTTTTTAATTTAAAATTAATGATTATAGTTCAAAATTCAACTCTTTTGATAAGTTTTTCAATATTTATATATTATTTTATATATTTATTTTATTATATTATTATATATTTATATTTGTTGTTGTCGAAAAATCAAATACTTTTGGTATTTTCAGTATGAAAATCAACTATTTTGTTAGAATATTATTCTAATTAGTAAAAAATTAAAGTAACAAATTTAAGGTTGAACAGTTGTTTTAAAAATTAATTTTTTAATAAAAATTAAACTTTTTTTTGAAAATTCGTATTTTTCAAATTTCGCTAAATTTTTTTTTTTGTTATATTTATATTTGATAAAAAATTTATTCTTTTTGGTTAGAAGTTTAACTACTTTCTATGAAATTAAACTGTTTTTGTTAATTTTTTTAACTTTTTTGTTGAAAATTCGTGTTTTTTGGTTAAATTATTTTTTTTAAATTTGAATTAAAAACCTGTTTGTTTAAAATATTAACTATTACATATTTTATTCAGAATTCATTTTCTTATTTTTTGTTTGAAAAATCAAAGACTTGTTTTAATTTGAACAGCTTTGTAAAAAGTTGTTGATTGGAGATTCAACGATTTGGTAAAAAATTAAACTACTTGATTGAGAATGAACTTGTGTGTTAATAATTTATAATTTCAGTTGAAATTCAACTATTTTTATTAAAAAATTATTTTATTAATTTAAAAATTAAATTATTTATTTAAAAATTTAACAGTAAATGAAAATTTATATTTGTTGTTGTTGAAAAATCAAATACTTTTGGTATTTTTGGTATGAAATTCAACAATTTTGTTAGAATATTATTCTAGTTAGTTAAAAATTAAAGTAATGAATTGAAGGTTTAACAGTTGTTTTGGAAATCAATTATTTAATGAAAATTTAACTATTTTTTTAAAAACTCGTATTTTTTAAGTTAAAATTCAAGTACATGCTCAAAAACTTGTTATTCTTATGTTTCGCTTAAATTTATTTTTTGTTATATTTATATTTGATAAAAAATTTATTCTTTTTGGTTAGAAGTTTAAATACTTTGTATAAAATAAATCTGTTTTTGTTATTTTTTAAACTTTTTTGTTGAAAATTCGTGTTTTTTGGTTAATCTACATTTTTGTTTGAAAATAAAAAATTTAGTAGAAAATGAAACTATTCGGTTCAAAAATTAATTTTTTGTTTTAATAATTTATATTTTTGCTTAAAAATGCAATTATTTTGTTAAAAAATCAAACTATTTGATTAAAAATTAAACTAATTTAAAAATTTACCCATAATTGAAAATTATTTTTTAAGTCCTCACATTATCATAATTGTTGAAAATTAATCTTCTTGATTTGCCTTCTTTATTTAAAATTCAACAATTTAGTATAAAATTAAATTGTTTAAAAAAAAATTAAAGATTGTGTTAATAATTCATATTTTTGTTCAAAATTTAAGAATTTTGTTACAAAATAAAACTATTTGTTAATAAATAAACTTTTTGTTCGAAAATTTAACTATCATTGAAAATTCATTCTTTGGATTAAATTTTTCGGTTTAAAATTTAACTACTTCCTTAGACATTCTTTTTCTTGAAAATTTATCTACTTCATTAAAAATTTAAAAACTTTCCTAAAAATTCATTTTTTTGTAGAAAATTAATATTCTGGTTTGAAAATTTACTTTTATTGTTAAAAATTCAGCAATTTTATACAAAATTAAACTGTTTAATAGAAAAAACTTTTTTGACTTTTGTTGAAAATTTATATATTCGTTGAAGATTTGAATAATAACACTTGATTATTTAAACAAGAAACAAAAAATTCTAAAGTGTTGAATTTTTTATAAATTCTAAAGGCTACGTGTATGGTAGTATTATTTATTATATTTTCAATATAATATTAATTAATATAATGCTAGTCAGTTTGTTTTTCTTCTAGATAATCATTGGATCAAAAAACTTTATAATATTTCCAGAAAATTAAATATGTAAAACATAAAAAGTTCCAATTTGCAAAAAAAAAATCCATTAACCTTTCCTATTAGAAACATTTTTTAAAGTTTTTTTCTACAAGTTCCCGCGCTACAATTTTTAATTCAATTCAACTATTGAATATTTCGTTCCAGTAAAATACTTTAATAAAATTAAACTTTGTTTAAAAATTCCGAACTGCCTTAAATCATAGAAAGTAATATATATTACTATATATAATATATAGTATAATATATTATATTATATTTTTTTAATTTAGTGGCTTCCAATCATCAATCAGAATATTTTGTCGATTAGGTAAAAGGCAAATTTTAAGAATATGTTTCACCAGTGATTGTTGTAAAGATTACCAAATGAATATAAATTAGCTGTGATAAAATTTTTTACAAAAATATATGAAATTTTAAATTATATCGTATTTGCGTCATAGAATTCAAATATCGTCTGCCTTTTTTATAGACGCGGTTAAATGCTGGAAAAAGTAGCATGAATAATTTATTTTAAATAAAAAAAAAATTACCGTGAGTCTGCGGCAAACTTTGACACTAATCAAATTATTCATTTCTTTAAAAAATTTTGCCACTCTTATTAAAATTCCTCTAATTGAAATAATTTGAGATTTAATTACTTTAAAGTCCAATTACAAATATTTAATTAAAGCCTTATTTATTCAATAAAGATTTCAACATTTTTATTCATTTAGCTTTCGTTTCATTATTTAAATATAGTGCACTTATGTCAATTCTATTTGCAATAGAAAATATAATCGAGAACGTTGTATAAGGTGATTTTGATTATCAGCAAAACATACTTAAATACGTTTTTGTTTTCATTCTTAAATACTATTTTGCACTAGAATCTATAAGTAAGTTTATGAGTGTTCATTATCTAACTTTTAAATGGAAATATATCATTCTCTTATCAGAAATTTATATCGATTCAGCTAAAATTGATAATTGGAATTAAAAGAAAATATCGGAAATTTCCTTTGAATTTTTCTACACATGTCAGCAGTTTAGTATTGGCTACATCGGTTGACTTAATTTGTACCAATTCAATAAGTCTGATAAAGTATGACCTCAAGAGATTAATTTTTGAACACATAACTCTTAATTTGAATCATCAGAGAAAAAACTTTTTTTCAACAAGGGCGTGCAAAATAATTACATAAGACTTTTCTTCTTCTCCGCGGGGGGGGGGGGGGGGGGGGCTTACGATAACTTACGATAAAACCCCCCCAAAAACGGAAAAAAATGAAA